>BOPN01000248.1:60000-70000 GCA_017312705.2 Penaeus japonicus
GGGCGCCGAAGAGAACGGGAACTCGGTATGAAACGCGTGAGAGATAAAACCTTTTTGTGTCTTTTATTCTGCCTATTTGTTTGAATTATTTTTTATACTTTCATATAGTTATGATAATGATGATAATTTTTCATGATTATTATTTTTACTGTTCTTCTTATTAATGTTTTTGTTACTATTACCATTACCATTATTATCATTAGCATTATTAATATCATGCCTCTCATTATTTTTATCATCATCATTATTATTATCATAATGCTATTTTTCAACACCATAATTCTTTTTCCATCATTATATCAGCAATGGTCATTGCTATCATATTCCCACGATTACTTCCAGAAAATGAAGGAATCACACAGTAAATATTTGCCGCTGGTAACCACAAGAGCAACCGAACGCCGCTGTAAACAAACAAACGGCGGGCATTTGTGCGGGTGTGAAATATTGCCTCAGAAGATGATAAACCACTTTAATATTGCACTTTGCAGCATGAGGTTTAATAGGGAGAGGGGCGGGGGGGTGGGAAGGCATTTGCACCTGGGGTTGATATATATACTCTGTGTGAGTGTGTGTGTGTGTGTGTGTGTGTGTGTGTGTATGTATGTGTCTGTGTATGTGTGTGTGTGTGTGTGTGTGTGTGTGTGTGTGTGTGTGTGTGTGTGTGTGTGTGTGTGTACGCGCGCGTGCGTGCGTGCGTGCGGGTGCATCCATACAGACGCACGCGCATTTGTATGTATGTATGTATATCTGTGCCATATACGTTTTTCAACCTAGCAGATAGGTCTACTCTAGTCTTCGGATTGAGAGAGAGAAGCCGTTTCACATCATAAGAGGACGGGAAAGTAGCGTCCGCTAAAGGAAGACGACAAAGCTATGATAGTTAAGTCAATATGTCAACGGATACTCTGTTGATGATACTTGATGTTAAAACGATGCAGGAAAACATAAAATGCCTATGCAAAGTTCGTGGCATATGTATTTTTATTTGCTATTTTTTATGTTATCGTCCTTATTTATATGTTTATCATTTGTATCATATATATCACTATTGTCATAGCTACTAATATTAAGATAAGGGGAGAGGGAGAATAATGAATAAAGGGGAGATAGATAGAAGGATAAATAAAGGGGAGAAAAATATAAAAAGAGAGAGAGAAAGAGATAGGGACAGAGAAAAAGAAAGAGGGAGATATAGAATTAGAGAGAGATATGGGGAGGAGTGAGAGAGAGAGTAAGAGAGTAAGGTAGCAAGAGAGTAAAAGAGCAAGAGAGTGAGAGAGCAAGAGAGTAAGAAAGCAAGGGAGTAAGAGAGAGAAAAAAAATTAGAGAGCGAGAGAGAGAGAGCGAGAGAATGAGAGCGAGCGAAAGAGAGAGAAAGAAAGAAAGAAAGACAGAGAGAGAGAAAGAGAAAGAGAAAAAGACAGAGTGAGAGATAGAGAGAGAGAAAGAGAAAGAGAGAGAGAGAGAGAGAGAGAGAGAGAGAGAGAGAGAGAGAGAGAGAGAGAGAGAGAGAGAGAGAGAGAGAGAGAGAGAGAAACAGACATATAGAGAACCGGAATGGTTAGGGACTGGTCTTACCTATGGTAGATATCCTCATGTATCCGCACGAGTCCGCCAGCCTCCCGGGCATTGCGTCATCAACAGCTGTTCGCCGAATCATTATTATTGTCCGAAAGGAGATCCCGCGGGAGGGCAGTCTCAAACGAGATCTAATTTCAGATATAATTAACTTGGTCACCATTTAATGAATTTATTTATTCAATTAATGTTCGGGCTAATGAAGGTTCGTGCGGAGGTTCTTTGTAGGCCTTGATAAGCTGCTGTTGGATTGATTGATATTGTTTTTTTTCTTCTTCTTTTTTCGTTCTTTTGATTCGATGGCATCAAAGGAGTCTTTTTTTTAGGTTGGAAATTGGACTCGAGGTTGAATTTAAGCGAAAGCGGTTGAATGCGACTGATTTTTATGATCGTCTGTTTTGTCTTTCTTTTTAATCAACTCTCTACCAAAGTCTCGGGGGAAAAGAACGGTTTCTCGTTACGCCATTTTGAGTGCGACTTCCTCCCGTGCGGTCAAGGGGCACCTCGTCCTCCCTCGACGCGACGGCGCTGAGGGCGGGGGAGTTGTTGGAGTGATGGTTGTAAATGGTTTGTGGTTGTGATTGCGGTTGTGGTGTGGCCGGGATTCCGGTTGTATTTATGATAACGGTTGTGACTGCAATTACAGCTGTCATCGGTTATTAAAGATATGGTTGAAGTTACAACTACAGCCATGAGTACATTTGCAAGTGCGGTTGTCATTTGCATTGTGGCTACTGCTGTAATTGCAATTAGGATTACGATTACAAAACATCCGACCTTCACCTGGCCCCGCGCCAAGGCGAGAATCTTCGAGAAGGAAACCGTGGCATTTAATGAGCTTTTCCTTTTTCTTTTTTCTCGGGGGAGGGGGGGGGGCTGTATGGTATTCAATGGTTCCTTAATGGAAGCGTGAAAACTTTCCGTCAGAATTAAGAACAGAATGAGCCGGAAAGAAAAACATGACACAAAACACTAGATAAACACACCACGGAAAGTTAACATAAGACAAGTAATATTACAAAGTCATACGAAATGTAAAATGGCGCTCATAGTTAATAAGTGAAGTAGCGAGAGCGTATAATTCAAGCGAATGAAAGGGTGGTCAGGCATTAATTCATGCATTCAGCCAGCCATGCACACACACACACACACACACACACACACACACACACACACACACACACACACACACACACACACACACACACACACACACACACACACACACACACCCGTACACACCCCCGCACACAGAACCCCAACCCGCCCGCCGCCCGACGCGCGCACGAGGTCTATCATCGAGCGAATGATCTCAGGGCGAGAGGTGATTGTGATTCCGATTGTGACTGTGATTGGAGCTGCTCTCTTCGCGATTGGGATGGGCGAGAATCATGGAGGGCAAGGTGGGTGTTGCGCGGGGGGGGGGAGGGGGCGGAGGGGGTATTGATCACTTGAACTACCGCGAGATGTGTGACTCTCTCTCTCTCTCTCTTTCTCTTTCTCTTTCTCTCTCTCTCTCTCTCTCTCTCTCTCTCTCTCTCTCTCTCTCTCTCTCTCTCTCTCTCTCTCTCTCTCTCTCTCTCTCTCTCTCTCTCTCTCTCTCCCTCCCTCCCTCTCTCTCTTCCCCCCTCCCTCCCTCCCTCCCTCTTTCGCTCTTTCTTTCTTTTTCTCTTTCTCTTTTTCTCTCTCCCTCCCTCTCTATCTATCTATCTATCCCACCTATATGTGTATGTACGTACAGTAAGTGTACTTAAAGATGTGCTTCAATCTGTATGTGCACATGTATGGTCGTTCCGTTTCTCCCGTGGGCGTAATTGAAGTGGGCGGAGGGAGGGGAGAAAGTGGGCGGCGGGCGGACAGGATCAGATGGGGAAGTTCAAACAGCAGGAGAGGCTGGCAGGCAGGTAGGAGGAAACGCGACCGTGGTTTGGACCCTTCCTGGCCAGTGTGTGTGCGTGTGTGTGTGTGTGTGTGTGTGTGTGTGTGTGTGTGTGTGTGTGTGTGTGTGTTTATTCAGTTTTATATAAAACCTTTACGTTATTGTACTTACCGCAAGAAGTATCTGAAATCGACAGTCTTTTATTACGTTTAAAGATTAAGTTGCAATCAGATCGTGCGGCAAGCTGCAATTTGCAGCTGTTTGTGATTTGGGCGGCCCTGCCCAGGCTGTGCCTGGGGGGGGGGGGGGTATTGCTGTGTGTTTGTGGTTTGAATATTAATTCTCCGTCGTCAACATGCAGATGTAAATTTTTCTGACTTTTTTTTTTACTTTGATTTCATATTCATCCTCTATGCCCACTCCTTCATTTTGTTTGTTTGTTTGTCTGTCTTTGTTTCAATGCCTTTGTCGCCATTTTTTCCTCTCTCCCTTTGTCTGTTTCTCCCTCTCTTTCTCCCATCTTTCTTCCCTCCCTCTAACCCTTTCCTTCATCCTCCTCCCTCACTCCTTTTTTAATTGAAGTCTCGCGGCCATTTTCCAAGGAACCGTCGAAGGGGAATCGAGTGCAGTGCTTTCTTTGGAACTCCATTTGCTCTTGTCATGCCTGTTCGTCTCTCGGTCGCGGACTCTCTTCCTGGAGGCAGTGCGAGAACTCGGAGGCTCCCTATTCCTTATATTATCATTATGATTTCTGTTGTTAACATTGATATATATATATATATCTCTCTCTCTCTCTCTCTCTCTCTCTCTCTCTCTCTCTCTCTCTCTCTCTCTCTCTTTCTACACACATATATATATATATATATGTATGTGTGTGTGTATATATATATATATATATTTTTTTTTTTTATCACCTTGATCATTATTGCATATATCGTAATCATCGTCATAGCAGTATTATATGCTAGCTCGTGTCTGAGTAAGGGGTCTCGGTGTATGTCCTAAGTCCAGGAATAGCCGTTGGTATATACATGGTCCGGCCAACTACACCCCATAATCTGACACAAGGATCTGCCTCAAGAGGTGTCAAGAAATGACTCAAGACAGGATCGAGTCCAGCAAGACCGGTAGTATCAGGGCCCTGAAGATACATCACTTGCTTAAGTGCTGCCATATATCGACTGAGGAGGTCCTCCTGACAGACCCCTAAGTTCTGGATCTAGGTATTGATCCAGGAGACCCTAGACCTAAGGGCCTCACCTCAGTGCTAGGTGCATCGAGAGCAGCCACTTTGCTCAGTAGCCAGTCCGTGCAAATGTTGAAAAGCATGGGAGTAAGGACACATTTCCTGTCTCATGATTTGACAAGGACGAAGCTAGGCACGCACGCCCCCAGCTCCATGCACAGAGACTGATGTATTTCTCGATATACAACCAGTCGAGTTACACTACTCATGCACAGCCTCTAGCGTCTTCTGTGAGGTCAAGTTCTACCTTGTTCTTGGACGGTCACCAATGGACTCCACACTACACCAACCATTTTACATTTTAAGTGTCGCGGAGTGCTACTGTGTCTGTCAGATGTGAAGTGCAGTAAATAGCCTATAAATGGCCACTCTTATCTCAGTATGTCCAAGCTAAGCACTGGGGAGACAGGAGGTTTTAAAGTGACCCAGGATGGCACCATGATTAATCTGTTATCGGCACCACATACTCAGCGCTTCAGAAAACCCTACAGTTTTAAAGAATGCGTCAGTAAAATGCTACCGAGAGTCTGATCAATCATAAGACCACATCACCTGTATCACAGTATCAGATCCAACAATACGGATCAGGGAACCGGTATCTGAAGTCTGCAATCTTCAGTCTCGTAACCTCGCAAATTCCCCGAGAAGGAGGATGCTTTCGCAGCTGGTATGAACCTCCAAGCCATGGAGACCAACAGCTACCTCGTTCGTAACCAGCTCGATCACATCCAGATACCGCATTGAAGTCACTCAGTACAGTGTGGAGAACCCGATAAGGATAACTGTCTGTTTTCACACGACATTCGGAACATACGCAGTGACAGGAGACATGGAGCCGATCAAGACATTGTTAAAGGTATGAAGAGTCTTTTTTAGTTACACTTGTTACAAAGTCCTCTTATATATGAGCCAATCGGGGTAGGAGTCTTTCTGCCATTACCCATGTTTTAAAGTCTCTTTGATATTTAGTTGGCATAGAAGGGAGTTTTTGTAGGCAAATGGAATTACAAACGCTGTCTATAATCCAATCTAATAATTAGATGTTGATTTGCTTAAGAACAAAAAGCGAACCAAAACAGCATCTTCACACTGCAACAAAATGCCAATAGCCAGTTGAAAAACAATCGAGAAACAAAAACAGTACCGCACAGTTCCTCGGTGCTCCCGCCACACTGGTTCCGCTAACTCCTAGCGTTTTCCGCTCGCTCGGCCCGCTAATAAGTCGTGTTTTCAAGAAATGTTTTATTGTGGGAATAAAACGACCTTTTAATAGGAAGGGAGGCAATTACGCGATAGATGGAATTCATACCCGGCGGGTGTCTCTGCCTTCGCTCTCTGCTGCTCCTTCCTCGCCTTCTTCTCATATCTTTGGTCCTCCCAAGCCCTCTATCATGCCACGCCATCTGCATATCCTCTCAATTTTCATCCACCTATTCCTCTTCCCCTTCCTCCTCCTCCTCTTCCTTCTTCTCCTTCTCTTCTGCCTCCTATCCTTCATCCTTCTCTTCCTTTTCTTATTTCTCCTCCTCTCTCTCTTTCTGTTCTTTCTCTTCTTTATCCTCCTTTTTATCTTCTTCCTCCTCCTCGTCCTCCTCCTCCTCCTCCTCCTCCTCCTCCTCCTCCTCCTCCTCCTCCTCCTCCTCCTCCTCCTCCTCCTCCTTCTCCTCCTTTTCCTCCATCTTCGTACATTCCTTTCCTGAACCCCTTTTCTCATTCCGTTCTTATCTCCCCCTCCTCCGCCTCCCCCCCTCCTCCCTCGCGTTCCTGAGGCTGTGCCTGAACTATTGATCAGCCGTGACTTAATCAGAGTGTCCAAGCAAAAGCAGGTATTCTCTCTCAAGACGTCTTTCTCTCTCTTATTTTCTATTTTCTCTATCTTTCTCTTTCTCTCTCTCTCTCTCTCTCTCTCTCTCTCTCTCTCTCTCTCTCTCTCTCTCTCTCTCTCTCTCTCTCTCTCTCTCTCTCTCTCTCTCTCTCTTCATTCTCTCCCTCGTTATATCTATCTGTTAGACTGTCTCTCTCTTTCATTCTCTTTTCCTCTCTCTAATGACATTGCTAATAATAGTGATGAAATGATAACTCTAATGCTAATGACGACAATAATGACAGCAGCAGCAACAACAACCATAGTGCTAACACAACATTACCGTAAAATAAACAAGCAAAAATATACATATTTGGATACGCTTTTTGGTATAATTGCGAGGGAGGATGGGAGCACGGCAAGGACGAGGGGAGCAGGAGGAGGAGGAGGAGGAGGAGGAGGAGGAGGAGGAGGAGGAGGAGGAGGAGGAGGAGGAGGAGGAGGAGGAGGAGGAGGAGGAGGAGGAGGAGGAGGGGGGGGAGAGAGGAGGAGGAGGAGGAGGAGGGAGGGAGGAAGGAAGGAAGGAAGGAAGGAGGTAACTAGGGTAAGGGAGGGGGAGGTAGAGGGACTGGAGATAGTGGAGAGTGGAAGGGGGGAGGTGGAGGGGGTAAGGGAAAGGGGGCGGTAGGGGGGGGGGTTCTCTGGCGTACCCTCGGGGTCTCGTCGCGAGGTTGATTTTGCTTTTTTTAATAGACGGAAAAGTCGCTTCGGGAAATCTTTCCTCTTTTCACAATTTTACCTGGATTTTCTCTTCTCTTTTTGGATATTGTTATTAATTTCATTTTTCTTCAAACTCACTTCCTCATATTTTTGTGCACGTTATAAACTTTTTTTTCTACAGTTCATTAGCCAAATGGAGGTTGGCCACGTTTTTTTCAATGGAAATGTATGTATATTGTTATTTTATTTTATTTTATTCCCTTCTTTTACCTATTATTTTCTTACCCTCCTTTTTCTTCCTCTCTTTCACCCTCTCCTGCACCCCATATCTTCTTTGTTGGTATTTTTCGTACCCAGTAATACCAATGTTAATAAAGGGCCTGTCCCTGAGGTCAGAAATATTATCTTTGGTTTTGTCAAAGGAAATTCAAAGAGAAAAAATATTAAAATTGTAAATGTATTCATTAGTTACAAAAATGAATAATAATTTATTAAGTTTGTTATAAAAAAGTATATTCATACATCAGCAACAAGGAGAAAGAACAAAAAAATCGCACAACGACAAATGTACATAAGAAAACGACGTAACTCGTAAAAAATACAAAACGAAAAATACAAATACAAATACCCACCCAGCAAGAAAAAGAAAATAGATGAAATTACATAACAAAAATAATAAGGACAAGTTTGCAAAAAAGGAGAAGCTCGTTTGCCAAAGTCAGTGATTAGGGAGCGAGTTCTTGAGGCGCTGAGAGTACGGCGCGCGGGGAACCGTCGGCCGATTTGGTTTTGCAAATATTGACCTTCCTTTTTCATATTTTATGGGAGGTTGGGGTGTAGGGTTGAGTTTGAGCGACTGGATGGTACTCTCTCTCTCTTTCTCTCTCTCTCTCTCTCTCTCTCTCTCTCTCTCTCTCTCTCTCTCTCTCTCTCTCTCTCTCTCTCTCTCTCTCATATTCGCTATCGATTTTTCTCTTCCCCATTTTTATCACCATTGCAGCAGCACCCGCAATATTATCACAGTATCACCATTAAACCCATCACCATAATCGATAACCTCACAATCACTATTTACGCCATTATCATCACCATCATTACCACAACTACTATTACGATCATCACCACCATCATTATCATCACTATTACTGCCATCATCACCGCAGTCAATATTACTAACATAACCACCCACATAATTACCACCACCATCACCGCAAGCATTATTAGCACCATAACCACCACCATCACCACCACCACCGTCGCCGCAAGCATTATTAGCACCATAACCACCATCCTCCCCGCAATCCCTTAAAACAAGAGAGCTTTTCTCAGAACCAATTAATCCCGCGATTACCCTCTTAAAATACGGCGAGTTTTTCACCGTCCGTCCGGCTGGGATCTCCCTCAATTAACCTCTTTATTGGCCTCCTTAGCTCTGTTAGCTGCGTCGTCCTCTCGGGTGGCTTCTCCTCTTTCTTTCTTTTACCTTTCTTTCTTTCTCTACTTCTTTGTTTTGTTTGTCTTTCTCTTTTTTTCCTTTCTTTCTCTCTTTCTTTTTTATAAAATTTTCTTTTTAACTTTTTTTTTCTTTCTTAGATTTTGTCTTCTTCATATTCGACTTCCTCCTCTTGCTCCTCCTCTTCATCTTCTTCTTCCTCCTTCTCCCCCTCCTCCTCCTCCTCCTCCTCCTCCTCCTCCCCCTCTTCCTCTTCCTCTTTTTCCTCCCCCTCCTCCTCCCCCCCCTTCTTCCCGCTTCTCCTTTTCCTCCTCCTCCTCCTCCTCTTCCTCCTTCTCTTTCCTGTGGCTGATCCATCCTTGATTAGCTTCATAAGCGCTGGTGGGAACCTATAGCTGACTTTTCCAATGAAAGCCTTGTGGCAGGATCAGACCTTGCTATGGCCGATATTGTGTGTGCGTGCGTGTGTGTGTGTGTGTGTGTGTGTGTGTGTGTGTGTGTGTGTGTGTGTGTGTGTGTGTGTGTGTGTGTGTGTGTGTGTGTGTGTGTGTGTGTGTGTTAATACAAAGAGTGAGGAATCCTCTGCCGCCTTAGCATCAACATTAATTTATGCTTTTGTTTGGCAATTTAAGGAAGATCCCAGACCTCAAGGCAGAATAAAAACAGTGTAAGAGCGAATATTTACGTCATTGAAATGTTTCTCCCGAGTCCTCCAAGGGCGCCCTCCGAAGGCGGAAACCATTAGCATAACTCACTTACGCAACCTGGAAATTGTAGAGCACAAGGATAATGATATGACTGTCTATTTCCAGTTTGACTTAACTTTCACGAGATGATCTGAAGGCAGGAAATTGTGGGCGTCTTTTCATGATTCTGGGTTTAGATTCTCGGTTTTTATTCGTGTTTATTTCGTTTATCATTTGATTATATCTCTTTATATTTTTTGTTTCCACTTTTCGTTTTCTTTGATTATCTCATTGCCTCTCTTCGTTATTTTTTTCTCTCATTAGATCTCCAATAATACTCAGAAGATTTAAACATTTGTGGTCGAAGTAATGGGACTTTTCATTATAGAACAGCGGTAGTTTGAACCTCGTACAATAGGGCTAGACAGGAGTCAGTAGGTCCCATCAGAGGCAAATAGGACTCAGCAGAGGTCAGCAGGACTCTTGTTGAGGCACGGCCGCATGCAGACGTATTTGCGAGGGGCGTGAGGCAATATCCGGAGATCCTTAGGAAGGGGGGGGCGGTAGGCATTGGAGGGAAGGGAGGGGCTAGGTATTGAAGGGGGGGGGGGTATTTGCGGCCTGTCTGTCT
>BOPN01000248.1:105000-107500 GCA_017312705.2 Penaeus japonicus
GCGGCGATCGAGAGCGGAGCGACCCAATGCGTTCAAGGGCCCGGATGCAGTCGTTGCTGCCCCGTCGTGTTGCATTATGCAGTGTTATGCGGTGCTAACGATATTGCATGCTGGAAGGGGGTTGGGGTGGAGGAGGAGGAGGAGAGGTGGGAAGGGGACGGAAGGGGCGAGTTGGGCGAGGGGAGGTGGAGGTGGAGACGAGGGTAAGGGAGCAGGAGATGGAAGTGGAGGGAGAAGAGAGTAATAAGAGGGATGGCGTTTTAGATGGAGCAGATAGGAATTGGAGGCGGTCGAGGAGAAGAAAAAAGAGGAGTAGAAGAGGAAAAAGAAAAAAGAGGAGGAGGAGGAGGAATCTGAAGATGAAGGAGGGGAGGACCAGATTGAGAGATCAGAGTAGGGGGATGAGGAGAAAAGAAATGTAGAAGCAAAACAAGAAAAACATTGAGGTGAGGAACAGGAAGAAAATAAGTTGAGGCGTAACGATCGGAAAGGATATCGGTCGTGTCCCTGAATCTTTTATGGGCGTTGCTTGTTCATCGCAGTCTTTGGATTTTTTTTAAGCGTTTTTGTTCTATTTTGCTTTTTTCTTTCTACTACTCTTTTTTCTTTCTCCCATCTCGGTTCATTCTCTTTGTTCTACTGCTGTTTATCCATACACAGTATTGGGTTTTATTTTGTTTCCTTTTTTTTCTAATTCTCATTTTATTCCTTTCCCTCTTCCGTACCTTCTCACTCTTTTAGTTTTATATGCCACCCCCTTCCCCCAAGAAAGATGGAAGGGCGGGGGGGGGGGGGGGATTTAACTCTCTCTCTCTCTTTCTCTATCTCCCTTTCTCTCTTTCTCTCTCTCTCTGTCTCTCGCTATCTCTCTTTCTCTCTTCGAATTCATCTCAGTGACCTTCTCTTCGTTTTTCCAACTAAACGCTTGACCTTACGCCCTACCCACCCTCCCGCCCACACACACACCTTTACACTACTGACACAGCATTCAATCCACTGCCTCTGACCTTCGCTCTGTCATGATGACATTTCCTTTCCGTTACAGTTGATCACATGTGTACATTTGGCCTTAAAACGAAAGATAAATGTTTGTTGTATTATAAGTGTGCTTCGTAGTTGAGATATTATGGCGTAATATGATTTTAATGCGTTGCTTGAATTGATGATATTATTTTAGCCAGAGATCTCACGGCCGCGGTAAATCCGGAACGACCTGCCATGTTAGGTCGGTAAAAATATGGCGTGACGTCTCTCTCTCTCTCTCTCTCTCTCTCTCTCTCTCTCTCTCTCTCTCTCTCTCTCTCTCTCTCTCTCTCTCTCTCTCTCTCTCTCTCTCTCTCTCTCTCTCTCTCTCTCTCTCTCTCTCTCTCTCTCTCTCTCTCTCTCTCTCTCTCTCTCTCTCTCTCTCTCTCTCTCTCTCTCTCTCTCTCTTCCTCTCTCTCTTTCTTTCTCTCCCTCTCTTCCCCCCCTCTCTATCTCTCTATCTCTCTCTCTATCTCTCTCTCCCTCTCTCTCTCTCTCCCTCCCTCTCCCTCTCCCCCCCCCTCTCTCTCTCTCTCTCTCTCTCTCTCTCTCTCTCTCTCTCTCTCTCTCTCTCTCTCTCTCTCTCTCTCTCTCTCTCTCTCTCTCTCTCTCTCTCTCTCCCTCTCCCTCTCCCCCCCTCTCTCTCTCTCTCTCTCTCTCTCTCTCTCTCTCTCTCTCTCTCTCTCTCTCTCTCTCTCTCTCTCTCTCTCTCTCTCTCTCTCTGTTTCTCACCACTCTCCGTGCAAGACATCTCCATTCCATTTCCTCAGCGCTGTGACACGACACCACGCCAATGCCCTTGATATTACCATTCTCTAATCACTGTTTTGACAGCGCCGTCGCCAGAGCCTCGGGTTCCCAATGGCATTCTCAAATCTGCCTCCGGTTCGTCTCAAAAGATCTCTCTCTCTTTATCTGTGGGTTAAATATTATCCGTGGTTATAAAAGGGGTCTAAGGAAGAGAGAGAAGAAGAAGGAAGAGGGGAAGGGACAGAGTTTTAAGAGTTACTTAAAGAGTGTTGAAGAGAGAAATGTATCTTCCTTTGTTTATTATTTAAGCAACTTTATGTATGGTTGGTGAGAGAGAGAGAAAGAGCGAGAGAGAGAGAGAGAGAGGGAGGGAGGGAGGAAAAGGGAGAAAGAGAAAGAGTGGAAGAGAAGGGAGAGAAAGAGAGCAGGTCGCGATATTCAAAAAGCCATTTCTCGAGGGGAAACGGCCTCATCTCTCCGGATAATGTCAGCGGGGAAGCGAGAGCGGAGACGATGGGCTTCTCGCAAGGGGCGGGGGGGGGGGGGGGGGGGGGGGGGGGGGGGAGCCCGAGTCATGCACTCTCGAGGGAGTCATGCGGTCGAAGAGAGAGACATGCGTTACCGTGTCATTCAGGAGGGATAAGGGTTCTGGGTGGAGGTATGATCAACTCAGAACAAAACCAGCATATGACAAAGAACGCCGAAGGAAGTCATGCACTGTTTTTGC
>BOPN01000248.1:115000-120000 GCA_017312705.2 Penaeus japonicus
TTTTTTACCATCTTTTTTTTAGTTTAGCAATTTTAATTTAGCAAAAACATCAGCTACTCAGATTTATGGACCCCCCTCCCCCTCCCTTCCCCCCCTTTGCCTAAGTATCGCTGTTATGTTTCGCTCGTTTTCTGTTGACTTTCCATCGAGGTGAAAAAAATATACGACTGTATTTTTACACATTATAATTGGCATTAACGTTGGAATTGGAGAGGGAGGGAAGGAGAGAGAGAGAGAGAGAGAGAGAGAGAGAGAGAGAGAGAGAGAGAAAGAGAAAGAAAAAAAAAGAGAGAGAGAGAGAGATTAAATTCGAGGAGAGACTTAGCAGTGGATAATCGGAATCAATTTGAATTACGATCAGTGCATTGCATTGCCATAAAGTGTGACCTTATTATGCAACAAAGAAGCTTTAGGGGATGAATATGCAGATAGAGAGAGAGAAGGATCGAGGGAAAGAGAGAGAGAGAGAGAAAGAGAGAGAGAGAGATAGAAAGAGAGAGAGAGAGAGAGAAGCAAAGAGAAAGAGAGAGGGAGAGAGAGAAAATAGGAATATTAATAGATACCCAGGGAAAAGCAAACAAATAGATCCAAAAAGAGTGAGAGAGAGAAAATACCGTGCAGGGAAAGTGAGAGTGAGAGAGTCGACAGCAAGCTCGCGTTTAAACGAAACAGAATCATCTCAGTATCAAAAGGCATATATCAGCATACACTTTGAAATTCTCTCTAAAATTCTTATATTAAATACAATACATACAGTCAGGTGTAGTTCCATAATGCATTATAGTGTAGCATTCCTTATCGTGAGTGAGGAGACAGAGTATTTTCTTAACTCTTCTGACGCGCCTCCTCCTCCCTCCTTCCTCCTCCCTCCTCCCTCCTCCCTCCTCCCTCCTCCCTCCTCCCTCCTTCCTCCTCCCTCCTCCCTCCTCCCTCCTTCCTCCTCCCTCCTTCCTCCTCCCGGGTCGAGGGGAAGACAGTGCTAATGTGCTTTTCCGGGGAACTTCCTGTCGACTGCCTTGTTCTCGGGGAGCTCCTTGAACAATGAACAGTGAACAGTGTGAAGATTCGTTTGTTTTGGCGGGGTGTTTTTGTTTGTTTTTCGTCTATTTTTTTAGTTTGTTTGTTTGTTTGAGTGTGTTTTTTTATTCATCATGTTATTCCCTTTGTTATTTCCTAATATTTGTTCACCATTCCTTTTAATATGATCATGGTTACCATCATCTCATAATCGCTTTACTGATCTATAACTGGACACCCTTAGCATCATAACTAGTATATTTTATAAACTTTCTTCCTCTCTCCCTTATTGTTAACACATTCGTAACACGAACAATCAAAAGTTAAAATGACATAAGTAAATACTTATAATATTGATCTGTGTAAAACGGCGAATGTGACTTTTTGCTACTCATGTTCTCATGGGGGGAGGTGGGGTGGGGGTAGGGGGTGGGGGTAAAAGGGGGAAGGAGAGGAGGAAGAGTGATTCAAGGTCAGGTCATGTAGGATCAACCTCTTTTACCGCGGAGGTTTGATTCTATTCGTTCTTGCCTTGAGGAAAGTCCAAAGTTCATTGAGGGGATTATATATGTATGTGTGTATGTATGTGAGGTTGGCGGTGGGGTTTTGTGTATTTGTGTGTCTGAGCCATTGTTTTGAGAGTGTAGTGTTTAATTGTGCATGACTGCCTGTGTGTGTGTATGTGTCTGTGCGCGTGCACTTGCCTATGCATGGGAGTTTGCATGTTTTATCATATTACTATTTTATTACATCGCCTACTAGTGATCGTCACTGATTGCCCTCTTGCCTTCTGGCGACATTTTCCTTTTTTTTCTTCTTTCTCTCTCTTAATTTTATTTCCTCTCTTTTTAATCTTCTTTCTTAATTCTATTTCCTTTTTTCTCCTATTCCTTCATCCACTTTTTTCGCTTATTCCTTCATCCTGTTTTTTCTCCTCCTCCTAAGTATTTTCTTTTTTTTCCTCCTTTTCCGTTTTCTTATTTTCCTCTCAATTGCATTTTAATATTTTGGTTATTTTCCTGAGTAGGAAGTTGCACCTCGTTAGTAAAGGAAGATTATTCCCGTAAAGTAATTAGAGGTCTATTATGCCCTATCCTGTGGGCCGGCTGGCACTTCCTGGCATCCTTGGCATTTCTGTGACGTCTGAGAGTTGAGATATTCTGGCATTGCATAGCATTTTATGGCCCTTTTTGAGACGCCATATTTGACATTTTCTACTTGACACTTTCTAATATTTTTTGTCCTTTTCTGACATTGACAGTATCTGACAAGAAAAAAATACACTTTCAACACACCGAGTAATGAATGGGTATTTTCACAATGAAAATACCTGTATGCAAAGTCGAGTTATTTTTTTATGTGATGTGTGTGTGTTATGAGTATTATGAATACAGTATTAAGATGTCAGTCAGTTATGTCCAGTGAGAGTTACTGGCATATCAAGTCCGAAAAAATCAAACTGTCGTTTTCCGTTTATCAGGAAACGCTGCAGTCTCTCTCTCTCTCTCTCTCTCTCTCTCTCTCTCTCTCTCTCTCTCTCTCTCTCTCTCTCTCTCTCTCTCTCTCTCTCTCTCTCTCTCTCTCTCGCTCTCTCTCTCTCTCTCTTTCTCTATCTCCTTCTCTCTCTTTTTCCCTCTTTCTATCTATACATCTCTATCTATATATCTACCTCTATCTATCTATTTCTATCATTCTTTCTACCTATCTCTCTTTCTCTCTCTCCCTCCCTCCCTCCTTCCCTCACTCCCTCTCCCTCTCCCTCTCCACTCTCTTTTTTTTTTCTGTGTGTGTGTGGGGGGGGGGGGGTGAAGACAGTGTTATAGACTCTGCGTCGAAGTTTGTGCTTCATCTTCCTCATCAATGGATCTCCAACCATTAGCACGAGCGCCATTCTTTCCGGCCTTTTACTCATCGGCAAAATCTTTACCATTCTTGGAAGGGATTCGGCGTAAAATGGCTTTACTAGTTGCAACCCTCGTCGTATTATCGAGAAAAAAGTATTTGATGTTTTTAATATGAATAATGATAGGAAGGGTGATAATGATAACGATGATTATGATGATAACGATGTTTGTATGATAATAGTGATAATATTAACTATATCAGTAATAATGGAAATAATGATAGTAATAGTAATGATTATGATAATGAAAATGATAGTAATAATAATAATGATCATAAGAATGTTGATAATGATGATACTAATTATTTTGATAATGATGATAATAGTTACTTTGATAATGATGATGATAATGACGATAGTAGAAATAATGATAATATTAATGATGATGATACTGATGTTGATAGTAATAATGATAATGAATGATAGTAATGATAATAAAGTTGATAATCAAAATTTGTATCCTGATAAACGTAGACTTTTGTGTTATTGCTTATTGTCAATTACTATACCTGTATACGAAGCGTTTATACCAAAGACAAAGCTCCTTTAGTCAGATAATTATATAACTCTCTAACGAATTGATTTATAAAGTTGGAATAGAAATTAAGATATAAATACGATTTTTGAAATATGAAATATACGATACGCAACTTGTTACCTCCTCCTTGTCAAACGATTTTTTTTTTTTTTAACAAATACCAAAAAGGCAAATTGGGAAAAAATCAAATATGAAAACAAGTGCACGCAAAGAACCTTTTCCCCTTTCTTTGACTTTCCCAATTTTCCCTCTTTAGTTTGTTTTTGTTTTCTGCTTTTTGTGGTTCTATTTCGTTCTCTCTTTTTCCCTTTATCTGATATTGTGTTTGGTTTTCTGTCCCTTTCCTCTTTCTCACTCACGGGACTCTGATGTTAAGGGCTGTGATACGTGATACTGCTCAGACCGGTTGTCCGTTGAGTCTTTCTTCTGCTCCTCTTCCTTTTCCTTCTCTTTCTCCTTGGTTTTTTGTCTACTTCTTCTCCCTTTTCTCCTTATTCTTTTTTCAAATTTCCATTCATCTCCTACTACTCCATCTCTTTCTCCTTCTCCTTCCATTTCTTTTCCTCTTTCTTCTCCATCCTCTCTTCCTCCTTCTCCCTCTCGCCCTCCTTCTCATTTATCTTATTCATTTTTTTCTCCTCATCTTCCTCCTCAATTTCTTTACATATGTCCGTCTCTTTCCTTATCTTTTCTCTATCTTTGTTTACTCCTATACTTTCGAGTTCTTTGGACATTTTCCTTTCAATTTCTCTCTCTCTCTCACTCCTCCTCCTCCTCCTTCGCTTCCTTCCCCCTTCCTCCTCCTCCTCCTCCTCCTCCTCCTCCTCCTCCTCCTCCTCCTCCTCCTCCTCCTCCTCCTCCTTCGCTTCCTTCCCCCTTCCTCCATCCGTTCTTCGACCAAGTGAACCGAATTTAGCTTTGCATCCGCTTCGCTTCTCTTGTTCTGAGATTCCGTTCTATCTCCATCCACTTTCTCCTCCTCTTATTCTTTCTCTTCGCCTTCCTCATACTACTCTTCTTCTTCCTCTCTACCTCCTCCTCCTCCTCCTCTTCCTCCTCCTTCTCCCCTTCCCTCTCATCCCTCCTCCTCCTTCTCCCCTTTCCCCTCCCCCTCCCCCTCCCTCTCTTCCCTCCCCACTCCCTCTCTTCCCTCCTCCTCCTTCTTCCCCCCCCCCCCCACCCGACCCCATGCACCACGACCCATTACCTTACCACTTTTCCTCATGCGTTGATGAGGAAGGTCTAATGGCCGGCCCAGTTATAGGATTAGCGAGTTTTATATGCGCGGTTTCTTTGCCCCGGCGAGGTCTGGCATGAATGTTGGATTATCCGGGGCTGGGGGTAGGGAGGGTGGGAAGGGGGTATGCCTCTCCCCACCATATCTCTCTCCCCTCTCCTCTCCTCTCCTCTCCTCATCTATCTCAATTCTCCGTCTCATTTCCCATATCCCCTCCCCTCCCTTCTCCTCCATTCTCCTCCCTACTCCCTTCTCCTCCCTTCCCATCCCTTCCCACCCCTTCCCATCCCTTCCCCTCCCTTTTC
>BOPN01000248.1:145000-150000 GCA_017312705.2 Penaeus japonicus
CCCACAAAGCGGATTCAAGAGGCCACTGAGCTAAGAAGAGTCATTTTTCTCCGCCATGGTTCCGAGTGGCTGCAGCCGCGGAGGAGTCCCAAAACACGTCCGAGACACGTTCGGTAACACCAAATCGCCTTAAGTTTGATGGAAAGACCTTAGTGCCAAACGTTGTCAGAGACTCCAGCTGTGGCGAGAGCCGGTGACAGGAGGAGACAGCTAGGAGTTTAAACCGGCATACTACTCTTTGAAGAGGAGTGTGAGGGGATCTCTTGAACGAGTGTGAATCCTCTCTGCGTGTTGGGAAGTGGGGGAGGTTGAAAGCCGCGCTTTGTATCGGGCATTGTGTTGGTATTGTGTTAGTATCGTGTGTTTCTCTCTCTCTCTCTCTCTCTCTCTCTCTCCACCTTCCCGCTTCCCCCAACCTCTCCGCCCGTCCTCCGACCCCCCACCCTCTCTCCCCCTCCCCCCCCCCCCCCCTCCCCTCTCCGTGTCTTAAGCCTTAAGCTTCCCAACTCGATCAGAGCAACAAGTACACCACAATCCCACGTTGGCAGTGGGCGGTAACTACAAAATCAGATTGCAATGGCCTCTCGGAGCGGGAGGGAGGGGGGGACAGGAGGAAGGGAGGGGGGGGGTAGGAGGAAGGGAGGGGAGGGGGAGGGGGTGGGGAAGGGGGTTAGGAGGAAGGGAGGGGAGGGGGAGGGGGTGGGGAAGGGGGTAAGTGGAGGGGAAAGGGAAGGGGAGACGAAAGAACGGTGGTAGGAGGAGGAGTTGGGGGGTAGGATGAACTGGGAACTGGGGGTAGGGGGAAGGGAAGAGGATCGTGGAAACGGAGAAGGAATAGGAGGAGAAGGAGAAGGACACAGAGGAGAAAGGGAGAGGGTGAGGAGGCAAGAAGTTGATCCTTCTATCTTCTATCCATTTCTAGCGTGTAAATGCTATAGGGATGAATCCTATAATGTATGGTTTGATATATACTCCACGTATATTCCTTTGATTGATAAAATACCCTAGATATAAGCGTATATCCACAATGGATTGTATAGCACTATCTTCACTACCATAGACGCCCAACTTCCCGAACTCAAAAGTCAACCTTATGCCTTAATCCCCGGCAGTCCTAAGGGCGGAAAGGAAACAAAGGCCTTTGGTCCGACCCAACTCTTTACGCCTCCTGTAGTTAATTCATTACCAAAAGGTTAAAGCAGAAAAAAGGTAAAAAGATTAAAAAAAAAAAAAAAAAAAAAAAAAAAAAAAAAAAAAAAAAAAAAAAAAAAAAAAAAAAAAAAAAAAAGTTAAAAGAGAGAGGGAAAAAAAAAATGAGACACAGATCCTATGCCGGAAGTGGCCCCAAAGTTTAAAGGAAGGAGGGGGAACGAGAGCGAAAATGTTCAGCTGAAAGTACACTAAACAGTTGGGTCTCGAAAGCAGACCTCTTATTCGCCTTTGCCTTTGAAGACGATATCCCGATGAATCTCAGGTTCCGGCGACCAAAGGGACTCATGAGGTCAAAACAATTCTTTTGTTGGCCTTTTTTTATGGAGAGAGAGAGAGAGAGAGAGAGAGAGAGAGAGAGAGAGAGAGAGAAAGTGAGTAAGAGAGAGAGAGAGACAGAGTGAATAAGAGAGAGAGATAGACAGACAGAGATAGAGAGAGAGAGAGAGAGAGAGAGACAGAGTGAGCAGGAGAGAGAGAGAGGAAGCGAGTCGGAGAGAGTCGAATCTAGTCGAATTCTCTCAAAAGTATTTTTCTAAAAGGTGAAAGGCGGCAAACAGCTACTGTGGTGCTGGTTTGATCCGGCCTTGAAACGTGCAAAGCCAGCCTAACAGTCGGATTCGCTCGTTGCTGTCAGAGCTTTTGCGGGGAGCCAGGGATGGCGGATGGATACGAGGGGAGGAATGGGGAAAAATTGGGTTTGTAGGGGAGGTAATATGAACGAGAGGGGAAGGAGAGGTCGGGAGGGGGTCGAGGGGAGACAGGGTTCCTACGAGAGGAGGAACTGAGAAGGATTAGGCTTTAGGAGAGATGGATAAACGAGAAGGAAGGGAGAGGTTTGTGGGGAGGTAGTGGATGGATACGAGGGGAGGATTAGAGAGAAGAACTTATGTTTGTAAGGAAGTGGATAAGTTAGAGGAAGAGGAGGAGGGAGGATAGATAGGAAGAGGAATAAGGAGGTTACTTGGTTGGAAGGAGGAGGAGGAAGGAAGACGAAAGGAAACTGCAGCTCCGTAATATTGTGGCTTGTGGGCTTTTCATGATTGGTCTGACACAAAAGGTTGGGAAATCTCGAAAAGGTTTATATTTTTATGTGGTCGAGATCTCTATCTACCTCTCTCCCTCCCTCCCTTCCTCTCTCTCTCTCTCTCTCTCTCTCTCTCTCTCTCTCTCTCTCTCTCTCTCTCTCTCTCTCTCTCTCTCTCTCTCTCTCTCTCTCTCTCTCTCTCTCTCTCTCTCTCTCTCTCTCTCTCTCTCTCTCTCTCTCTCTCTCTCTCTCTCTCTCTCTCTCTCTCTCTCTCTTCCCCTCTTCCTCCCTTTCTTCTTCCCTCCTCTCTCTCTTTCTCCCTTTCCCCTATTTCCTCTCCTTCTACTTTCGCTCTTCACTCTTTATCTCCCCCCCCCCCCATCTCTGCCCCCAGTGCCCCCTCCTCTCAAACTCGTCGTTGATATAGACGTGCTGTTTACTAAGCAAGTGATGTATAAACAACCTGCTCGTGAAATTGGCTCTTGCTGAGGTAAGGGGGGGTAGGGGGAAGGGTGGGGTAGGGTGGGGTGATGAAGCAGCTTTTCAGAGGACCTTTTAAATCAGGAAGTGAAAGGGGACTTTTTCTCTTTTTTTTTTTTTTTTTTTTTTTTCCCCGTTTTTCGCCATGTTTCCACTACATTATGCATAAACAGTAGAGTGTGTCTGAATAGGTCGAATGTATTCTGAGTGAGAGAGAGAGAGAGAGAGAGAGAGAGAGAGAGAGAGAGAGAGAGAGAGAGAGAGAGAGAGAGAGAGAGAGAGAAAGTGGGGTGAAGTTGAAAACTAGGGGGATAAGGGAGAAGGACAAGATAGTGGGAGAAAAGGGAGGGAAGGGAGACAGAGAGAGATAATCATGCACATGCACAAACAGACATGCTTATGTGTTCGCCTTAGAATTCTCAGTTACTTTTTCTGTAAAAACGGAATCTGAAAGCTTTCACTTCTACATGGACGCCTGTGTGTGACCAGGTGTGCCTGCGTGTGTGCGTGCCTTTTGCTTGCACGTAGCGACCGAAAAATAAAAATCTCAGACGACTGGTCTTATTCTCAAGAAAATATCAGTGTTTTTTTTTAAATAAAGATCTCAAATTTGTCCGGAAAGAAAATATTGTTTTTGCTTTGCCTTCTTGTTTTCCACGTGTCTCACACAATCGTGATCATTTTCAGATAAATGCATTAGGAATTGCATACGAAAGAAAGAGAGAGAAAACAAAGAAAAACAAATTCCCTCTTTTACAGAATCTCACAGAAAAAGAAAATGGAAAGATAACAGAGAAACAGAGAAAGAAAGAAAGAATGACAACATGAATCTCCCTCCCTGAACCCCCGAGAGCCAATACGGAAACCAAACTCGGGAAAAGGATCGTCGCAGAAAACCTCGATTCATCAAGATTATTCCTCCTTCCGAAGTGATAAGAGAAACGAAGAGAAACTCAGAAGAGACATGAAAGAATCCGGAAATTCAAAACCAAAGGAGACGAGGAACACGTCGCAGGAGGCGTAATTATAACGACGCTGACGAGTGGTTGAGGAATCGAAAGTTTTATATCGCCTTCGAATCAGATTTATTGCTTTTCCGGGCTTGCCCTTCTCTCTCTCTGTCTCTGTCTCTCTCTCTCTCTCTCTCTCTCTCTCTCTCGTCTTCTCTCTCCTCTCTCTCGTCCTCTCTTTCCTCTCTCTCCTCTGTCCGTTTTTCGATTTGCCTTTTTTTTTGTGGTGACTTTTTCTTCTTCTTCTTCTCCCTCTCTTTATCGTCTTCGGTTCGTAATTTATCCTCAATAGCCTCTCTCTTGTCCTCTTCCCCCCCCCCCCCCCCCTCCCCCCCCCCCCCCCCCCCCCCCCCCCCCCCCCCCCCCCCCCCCCCCCCCCCCCCCCCCCCCTCCCCCCCCCCCCCCCCCCCTTCGCGGCCCACATCCTTAGCCGCCTTAATTAATCGCTGACCACAAGACTGAGGTTGAGGGCGATCAATAAGTTCTAGTCAATCCCCTTCAGATTTCCCCTCTTTCCTCCTCCTCCTCCTCCTCCTCTTTTCCTCCTCTTCCCTCTCTCTCCTTCTATTCTTCCTTTTCTTCTTCTTCTCTTTCTCCCTTTTTCTTCCAATTCATTTATAATCGCTTTTACTTGCTTTTCTTTTTATACTCTCTCTTCAACGCATTTGTTCTTCCTTTTCTCTTCTCTCCTCCTCCTCCTCGTCTTCCTTCCCTTCCTCTCTTTCCTCCTCCCTCTCATACTCGACTCCCCCTCCTCCCCCTTCCCCCCCTCCCCCTCCCATCATCCATACGTTTCTAATCTTCTGTCTACTTCTCCCCCACACCCCCCGTCCCTCCTCCTCCCTCATTGATGGTGTAATCTGCACGCGTCTCCACGTTGCTCTCGCTCGCTCTCTTTCTCTCGCTCACTCTCTTTCTCTCCCTCTCAGCCTCGCTAGATATCTACCTACGTACCTAGTCCTAATCGACTTATCTACTTGCCTATCTAAGCTATCTACCAATCTACTTACCTAGCTACTTACTTATCTGCCCTATCGAGTTACCCCTCTCTCTTCCTCCCTCGCTCTCTCTCTCTCTCTCTCTCTCTCTCTCTCTCTCTCTCTCTCTCTCTCTCTCTCTCTCTCTCTCTCTCTCTCTCTCTCTCTCTCTCTCTCTCACACACACACACACACACACACACACACACACACACACACACACACACACACACACACACACACACACACACACACACACACACACACACACACCTCCTATCCTACCTACCTACATAC
>BOPN01000248.1:172500-177500 GCA_017312705.2 Penaeus japonicus
ATAAAATACAAGAACATAATAAGAAAAGTAGAGAAGAGGAGGCAGGTGCTCGCCCACAAAACATTTCCACGAATGAGTGAAAAGGTGTCGTTTGACCTCAGAAGCGACCTCCCTCCCCCCCTCGCTCCCCCATCCCTCCCCCTTGCCCCCCCCCCCGCATCTCTCCCCATCCCTCCCCATCCCCCTCCTTCGCTCGGGCCAGGAAGATGAGGGGAAATGGCGCCTCAGTCGCCATATTCCATGGTGTTCTTTTTTAGTGTGTGTGGGGAGGGCGGGGCGGTTGGGGTGGGGGTGGGTGGGGAGTGAGGGGAGCGACTCATTTCCCTATTTTCCTTACTTTAGGTGGGGGGGGGGGCGTAGGGGAGAAATGTTCTGTTTTTTGTTTGTTAATTAGAGGAGTGTCATGAAGTGAGAGAGAAAGAGAGCGAGAGAGAGAGAGAGAGAGAGAGAGAGAGAGAGAGAGAGAGAGAGAGAGAGAGAGAGAGAGTATGAGGGGAAAGTAGGGACGCACCGAGGGAAGTGATTCAGGAAATACCCTCGCCTGTGACGCCCTCAGGGAGGAGAGATCGAGGGGATAAGAGAGGAAGTGAGAGAAGGAGAGAAGGAGGAAGGGAGGGAGGGAGAGAGGGAGGAAAGAAGGGAGGGAGGGAGTGAGAGGGAGAAAGGGAGAAAGGGAGAGAGTTTGAAAGAGAAAGAGAGAGAGGGAAGGGAAGGGAAGGGAATGGAGGGGAGGGGAGGGGAGGGGAGGGGAAGGGAGAAAGAGAGTAGGAGAGTAGAAGTGAAAGAGCGAAATCGAGAATGAGAGAGAGAGAGAGAGAAAGAGAGAGAGAGAGAGAGAGAGAGAGAGAGAGAGAGAGAGAGAGAGAGAGAGAGAGAGAGAGAAGGGGAGGGGGGAGAGAATAAGAAGAACAAGAAGAACAATAACTCAAAACTTGAAGCTGGAATTGAAATGTACCCGAGGTAGAGAGACGCGGAGAGAGAGAACAAAGAGCTGAAAGTAAGAAAGAGGGAAGGAAGGGAAGAAGAAAGAGAGAAAGAAAGGAGGAGAGGGGAGAGGAAAGAGAGAAGGAAAAGTAGAGAGGGGAGAAAAGGGAAAATAGGAAGAGAGAGGGAGAAAGTAGAGATGAGAGAAAAAAGAGTAAGTGTAGGGCGAGAGAAAGAGAGAAAGCGAGTAGAGAAAGAAAAGGGATTAAGGGAGAAAGATAAAATAAAAGGAAATATTGAAAGGAAGCAGAAGAATGAGAATAGGGGGATAAGAGTGAGAACGAAGTGAAGAGAAGAAAGAGGAAGAGAGAGAGAGCTTTTGGTTAAGCGGAGAAGAGAAGGAGAAAGAGGGGGCAATGGGGACAGAATGAGGGAAGAAAGGAAGTAAGAGAGACCGGGAGAAAGGGGAGAAAAGAAGGAGAGAGGTAGAGAAGAGCCAGGAGAAAGAGCGAAAGAGAACGAAGCGTGGGAAAGAGGAATGAGAGAGAAACTCAAAAGCGAAATGGGGAAAAGAGGGAGAGAAGAGGGAAGGCAGCACCTATCCCTCATACCTCGGAAGACGGACACGAGGGCGGCGGAGGTGGCGACCCCAGGCAGCAGGAGAAGCAGCAGAAGCAGGCAGCAGGAAGCGAGATCCCCGAGCGGCATGAGGCAGCGCCGGGGCGCCGCGCGTGCGCCGCTGGTACGGGGGGAAGGGGAAGGGGAAGGGGGAGGGGAAGGGGAAGGGGAAGGGGGAGGAAAAGGAGGAGGATGGGGGAAGGAGGAGGAGGATAGGGGGTAAGGGAGGAGGAGGAAAGAGGAATAAGGGGTGGGTAGGGCAGGGGGGGGGCGAAGGAGGGGAGGGGAGTGACGTCATTCCGGGCGAGAGCAGTGTCACATCATTATTTAGTGAGAAGGATACCGTCTTACGCTGAGGATTTCTTGTGAGGTGAATAAAGATGGAGGGAGGAAGGGGAGGAAGAGAGATACAGGGAGGAAGGGGAGGAAGAGAGAGAGAGAGAGAAAGAGGGGGGGAGAAGGAGAGAGAAGAGAAAGAGAGAGAGAGAGAGAAGGAGAGAGGGAAAGAGAGAGAGAGAAGGAGAGAGAAGGAGAGAGGGAAAGAGAGAGAGGGGGAAAGGGAGAGGTAGAGAGAGGGATGGAGAGAGAAAGGGAGAGAGAGAGAGAAAATGAGAAATAGGTTAGGTAGAGACAGAGAGACAGAGAAAGACTAACAGAGAAAGAAAGAAAGACCACCAAACACACACGCACAAGGTAAACAAAAAACACGTAAGATTAATAAGGATTTATTTCTTCCCAAGATTAATCGAGAGAGTGTGTCGGCTCAAGGGACGGACAATGGGAGCGAAAGAGAAGAATAGAGATAAGGCAAAAAAAATAGACCAAAAGAGGAACAGTAAACGAAGAGATAGATGGCGTTATGGAGAAGAGGCAAGCGAGGAACACGGAGAGACAAAAACGTGTTCCTGACATGTTGAAGATGAACGTTTATGTCCAGGGGTCACGGTTGGCTGGGGGGGGGGGAGGGGGAGGAATGGAGAGAAGTTATGGGAAGGAAAAGAGGGAGCAGAGAAAGAGAGGAAAGGGAGAGAAATAAAAAGAGGGGGAGGGGGAGGCGAGAAATTAGATAGAGAGAGAAAAAAAGAGAAAGAGAAAGAGAGAGAGAGAGAGAGAGAGAGAGAGAGAGAGAGAGAGAGAGAGAGAGAGAGAGAGAGAGAGAGAGAGAGAGAGATAGCGACAGACAGCCAGATACAGAGACAGAAAAAATAAGTAGGAGAGTGATGATGATTTAATAATAACTATAAGAATAATTATTATCTTAAATAGTGATGTTATTATTGTTATCATAGTTATTCCCGTGATCATCAATATTATTGCTATTAATATTGTTATTATTGTTATTATTAGCGTTGTGATAATCACCATCATTATTATTATTGTCATTATTGTTATCATCATTCCGCATTATTTCAGTTCAGAGATTATAGTGTAGAATCTATGGCAATTATTTCTAAAATGAAATCACTACAACCTCGCCCTATTTTCTACTTAAATCATAATTAATATCAAGTTTAAAGAACAAGAAAACACAAGGCTGAAAGTACAGTGTCCTCCATCGGGGCATCCACATTACAGCATGTTACAGTGATGATGCTATAAAACATGAGTAGAATATCTTTAGGCCCTATATACCTGTACAGCGCACCTGTGGAAGGATGGATGAGCAGTATCTATTTTTCTCCTTCTTCTTCTTCCTTTTCATCTTCTTTAAGTTTGTATTTTTGTTTTTTGTTTTTTGTTTTTTTTTCTTTTTCTTTTCCGTGGGTGACGAAAGAAGGGTGTTGTGTCTATCTGTCTATCTATCTATTTATCTATCTATCTGTCTGTCTATGTCTTTTCCTCCTTTCCTCCCTCCCTCCCTCTCTCCACCCCCTTCCACACACAAACAACCTAAATAATTTAAAAAAAAAAATTAATCAAAGATATAAACATATATCTATCAAGATAAAATCATGAATCAGCAAAGAAAAAAGGCGAGATCACGCGCCGCCCTCCACCCGTGACCCAAGACCTTGAAATCCGTAAAAAGAGGAACCTGGCGCAGGAGCCGCGTCGCCTCCGCCTCGCACGTCAGCCGGAGATGGACTGGCGGAACCTCGCTCTTGATCTCCAGATTTCTTAGCCTTGTTCCGTCTCATTCTGTGGCTTTGGCTTCGGCTTCGTCTTCGGCTCCGTCTTCGGCTTTGGCTTTGCTCTCTTAGTTGTGTTGTTATGATTATAGTTGCTGTTGTTTTTGTTGTTGTTCCGGGTTTTATTATTGTCGTTGTCGTTGTTGTTGTTGCTAATGTTGTGTATTATTGTTAATATTATTATCATCATCATTATGATTATTATTATCATTGTCATTACCAATATTATTATTGTTGTTATTATTAGTATTATTATTATTATTGTCATTGCCATTATTGTTATTTTCATATTGATGATATTGTTATTGAGGTAATGGTTGTCATTATCATTCCTATTATTACTAGTTTTTTAAATTCTTCACGTCTCCTCCACCCCCCTCTTATCTCTCTCATCTTTCTCCTCTTGTTACTCTTCCTCATCTCCCCCTCTCTCTTCTTCCCCACCTCCCCTTTGTCCACCTTTTCCTCCTCTACCCCATCTCCTCCTCTTGCCCTCTAGTTCCTCCTTATCTCTCTTCAGTTCCTTCTCTTCTTCCGCCTCACCCTCCTGCCCTTCTTCTTCCTTCCTCCTCCTTTTTTTTTCCTTTTCCTCCTCCACTTCTTCCCCTCCTCCTTATTTCTTCTTTTTCCTCCTCCTCTTCTTCTCCTCCTCCTTTTCTCTCTTTTTCCTACTCCTCTTCTTCCTCCTCCCCCTCCTCTTCTTCCGTCTCCTCCTCTTCTTCCTCCTCCTCCTCCTCCTCTTCTTTCTCCTCTACTTCTTCCGTCTCCTCCTCTTCTTCCTCCTCTCCCTCCTCTTCTTCTTCCTTCTCCTCCTCTTCTTCTTCCTTCTCATCTTCTTCTTCTCCCTGTCCTCCTCTTCCTCACCCCCCCCCCAGCCGTAATCTCGAAGTCGTTTAGCGATTCCAGCCTTTCATTCCCGCTTTCGTTACTTATTTGTTTTTCTAAATATCTATTTCTATTTATTTCGTTATGTTTATTTCTTCATTATCATTTTTATCTGTTATTTCATCCAGGCGTGTTCGTTACAGCGCCTTTTGGTTCGATTTTGTTTGTCACTCTTAATTCTTGTTGTTTTTTGTTTTTGTTTTTTACATTCGTTTACATTTTGTTTACTTTGTGTTGTCAATTTCACTTCGTGTTTTTCTCGGTTTCCTTTTTATTTTTATTTTGTTCTAGCTATTATTATTTCTCCTTTTCTTTTTCTGTTTTTTTTTTCTTATCTTATTCTCTTTCTTTTTCCTCTTCTTCTTCTTCACTTCCTCCTCTTCTTCTTCCTCCTCCCAATCAGCATCACTATTTGCTATGTCTGCCTTCGTTGTTAATTAGATG
>BOPN01000248.1:187500-190000 GCA_017312705.2 Penaeus japonicus
GAATGGAAACAACAATAAAAGTAACAAAAACATCATCAACAAAAACAACAACGAACCAAGAGAAGAAGAAGGAGGAGGAGGAAGAAGAAGAAGAGAGAGAAAGAAGAAAAAGAAGAAGAGGAAGACAGGAAGACGAGTAAGATATCGAAGCCCCTCCTTCCTCCCGCCCCCTCAGGTCCAATGTGACGCCGCCGACCCAGATGGCAATTAATAAACCAAGACAGCTTTAAGACGGTCGCCGGGAGTCGCTCCTCGTCAGAAGCGGTTCGGAGGCGGAGGAAACGGAAGGAGGGAAGAGGGGGGAGGGGAGGCAAAGGAGGAGGGGAGGGAGGAGGAAGGATGGAAGGATGGAGTGGGGGGCGGGGGAAGGGAAAAGAGGAAGGAAGGATGGAAGGGGGGAGGGAGGAAGGCAAAGGAGGAGGGGAGGGAGGAGGAAGGATGGAAGGATGGAGTGGGGGGGCGGGGGAAGGGAAAAGAGGAAGGAAGGAAGGAGGGGGGAGGGAAGGAAGGATGGAGGGAGGGAAGGATGGAAGGACGAATGGCGGAGAAAGAAGAAGGAGAAAGGGAAGGAAGAAAAGGATTAGGAAGGTAGACTAGAAGGAAGGAACCTGCGTCGAGGGGAAATTCCTCAAATGAGAAGGAATACGCGGTTGTATGTTCCCGCGGAGAGCGAGGTGGGGGGGGGGGGAGGTAGGAGGAATCTAGGGTTGGGGAGGGGTAGGATAAGGGGAGGAAGGAGGAATCTAGGGTTGGGGAGTGGAAAGAGAGGAGGAGAGGGGAAGGGAGAAGGAATGGGAGAGAGTGAGAGGGGGTCGGGGTAGAGGCACTGAAGAGGAAGGAGGTCAGACGATGATGGGGGGGGAGGGGTGGTGGGATGATATACACATGAAGATTGGGGATTAGCACGAGGGGCGGAGAGAGGATGGAAAGAGGAGAGGAGGATATGGAGAAAGAGGAGGTGGGAAGATGGATGGAGAGAAAGAGAGACATAATTAAAGAGAGAGGGAGGGAGGGCGAGTGAGAGAGAGAGAGAGAGAGAGAGAGAGAGAGAGAGAGAGAGAGAGAGAGAGAGAGAGAGAGAGAGAGAGAGAGAGAGAGAGAGAGGGGAGAAGAAGAAGAAGAAGAAGAAGAAGAAGAAAAAGAAGAAAGAAGCAGAGAGAGGCATGGAGAAAGGGGAGTAAAGGGCAGGCGGGTGCTATAAGGATTTGCGAGAGAAAATGACTTGGCTTGATTCTTCTTTTTTCATGTTCTAGCGAGATTCATTGGCTAAGTTAAGTTGTATTACAGACAGATATACAGATAGATATATACCGCTATATAAATAGAATGCATGCCACACTCTATCCTTCCACTCACACACGGGTTGACAAGAAGATGAATATGAACATTCAGTAAATACTCGCTCTGAATTTATCTTTCTCTCTCTCTCTCTTTCTCTCTCTCTCTCTCTCTCTCTCTCTCTCTCTCTCTCTCTCTCTCTCTCTCTCTCTCTCTCTCTCTCTCTCTCTCTCTCTCTCTCTCTCTCTCTCTCTCTCTCTCTCTCTCTCCCTCCCTCCCTCCCTCCCTCCCTCCCTCCCTCCCTCCCTCCCTTCCTCTCCCTTTCCCTCCCTCCCTTCCTCTCTTCCTATCTCTCTCCCACATACACATACACACGTTGTCTCCCTCCAGCTCTTCAAACTTCCACCGAAGTGGCTCCAGCCGTCGTCTCTCGTACAGTTAATAATGCAGTTCTCTTCAACTTCGGCTTAATAACTCGAAACTGAACAAGATATTCTATTAATTAATTCGTTATGATGCATACCTTTATATAAACACGTTGAAGAATCCTCGGTGAAATTAGTAATGCTTATTAGAAAGAAATACTTAGAAATTAATTATTACGATCGATGCTCTGAGGAATATCATTGTGAATTATTTCCTTATAGGCTCATCTATTTATATATTGACTTACTAAAATGTTGTTATCCTAAAGGAAAGCAATTATAGATAATGAAGAGAATGCATTATTCGTTTATGCCCACAACACGGCGTGTAAACCCGTAGGCTTTTAGCAGACACTCCGCCTACAGGAAGTTTCTGAATCTGCTTCTGTTTTTTTCCGGATCTCGTTCATAATTCATTGATTTCATAATTAAAAGTTGTTCCACATAAATTTATGATTTGATAATTAACTTAGGGAGTGATTCAGTTTTATATGATTTTTTTTTTCTCGCATAATCATCAAACTGAAGCAACTGTTTATTAAAGCTTTTAATATTTGCAGTGAGGATTATGATAATATTGTAGGTCGTTTGATGTTATAATGTCATTTGATTTCGTTAATAATAATAATTCACTTGATAACGCTTTGTGAAATATATTAAAAGGCCGTAAAGGTTCTTAATTGTTCCAGGGTTTTTTATCCTTCGAAATAGTAGATAATAAAAAAAATAACATTTTACAAAATTGGAATAGTTTTGAGATAGGAAAGGGAAGGAAGGGGGTTATTTCCTTTGGTTTT
>BOPN01000248.1:212500-217500 GCA_017312705.2 Penaeus japonicus
TTCTTCTAGAGTTTTAAGTGACTCTAGATCCTCTACAGATAAAACGGTAACGCCCTTTCAAAAATATGAAAGGAAAAGGGTCGAAAGAGATAGATACACTATATAAAGATCCTTTTAATTAAACGTTATTAACAAAACTATTATTCTGTTGATTGAAGTGTCCTCTTTGAATAAACCCTTTTATGAACACTAAGGAATCGCAAAGAAATTCTATGATTGAAAGACTAAAAGAATGAACATCAATTTGAATTCGATGATTAATGTTATTGTGGTTCACTGACCTTCCTTTTGAAGTCCCGGATGTGAAAGGAAACGGAGAGAGAAACGAAAAAAAAAACAATAAGAAAAAGAAAGAATAGAAAGAGAGGCAGGAACACTGGATGAGAATGATCAGGTGCGACCTTCTTCATCATCATCATCACCACCACCATCATCATCATTATCATCATCATCATCACCAACCACCATCATCATCTTCAATCATTACTACTATTGGTCAAATCATCTTTATCGTCATCGAACATATTAATTATCATTAGGTTTAGAATGTGCAATGATGATGATCAAATTGCATCTTCCATCGATATCAGAAACACCCACTAAATAAGAAAAAAAAAATGTTACAAGATTGTATAGCATTTTCGAAATCCTATTCTGTTTATAATCGATTTTATCTCCTCTTTTATTGACATGTTCTGGTATTACCATTCATCTCAATGATTCGAAATGACATGATGTCAGTTTGGTGACATTACATCGCACTGTCAGGCAAATGGCACGTTTTGAAGAACACTTCCTATTAAAAGTTGAGGGTTAAACTTGAAACTCTCTTAGGGAAAAGAGGGACTTGGTTTGCCTCGACCAACAATACTTTCAGAACTTAAAGTCAAAGTTTTCTCTAAAAGATTGAAGGATTTTCCCTGTTTAATATGTAGCAGTAGCGAGCACATACGAAAAGAACATGTATATATAGAGAGATAGAAACACACACACACACACACACACACACACACACACATATATATATATATATATATATATATATATATATATATATATATATATATATATATATATATATATATATATATATATATGCATGTATATATGTACGAATGCATGTGTGTGTGGCTATGCTTGTGTATGTATGTGCGAGCATCTTTACAGAAGTGTTTGTGTGTATCCTAGCATATCCTAACCCGATAGAAAAACAGTAGAATCTATGAACTTCTCCCCCACGCAGCTTCTCCGATACGCACGCAAACAAGAGGCAAAGTAGTGGAACGGCGCACCAAAGAAAGGGTTCAATATCAGGTTTCTCGACCGGAAAACAAAAGCCGAATTCCTCCGTGTGAGCGAAAGGCCAGACACACACATACGCACGTTCCCAAGGGTTGCATTAAAACGGAGGGTTTTCTTCACAAGCAAACCTTCTTTTCTTATTGATATGTAATTCCAGATACTAAACAAAGTTCATTGTGTCAAATGTAACAAAATATATAAATGAGAATGAATAACCTAACAGCGCAATGCCACTGACGCGTTCCGAGTAATTTATTCATCAGAATTACATGACAGGCGTTTATTTGATACGTGTCAGTCCAATCTCTTGAAATACGAAGTCATCCATTCTCATTTATTCCGGATATCGATGCTTTTCCTTAAAAAGAAAAAAAAAGAAAAAAAATGTAGGTTAACATTGGACCAGCCCGAGTGAGCAGCCCTTCCGAAAACATAGGCGGAGAACTTCTTACTGGTATGAGGTAGAAAACTCTTTATTACGTAATGTTGAAGACAGAATATTCACGCTGATAGTGTTATCTTTAAGTGCTGTATTTGTTGGACCAGCATAAGATAACAATGTCGCTAAGAACATGCAAGAGAATAGATAAAAAAAAAAAAAAAAATTATTGTCGGTATGCGAAAGACCGAAATTTTCAAGAATTTCCCCCGGGTGAGATAAACTCTCTTCTTTTATCAAGGTCTTCTGTATAATAATGTCGGTCATGTGTTCGACCTATCTTATTTCATGCTTCAGTTCTCGTGTTTGCAAAGGCTGCTGATTCGCCAAGCTGTAGTTCAGGGTCGCGTAACATGATAAGGACACGTAGGATAGTGTGACTTACCGCTTATTAGCCAAGGGAGGGAAGGAGAGGAAGAGGGAAGTGAGAGATGGAGATGAGGAGAGGAAGGGAGAGTAAGAGAGAGTGATGGAAGGATGAGTAGGTAGGAGAGGAAAGGGAGAGAAAGAGAGAGTTGGAGAATGAGGAAGAGGGGGGGGGGGGGTAGAGGGGGAAAAATTAAGAGACGGAAATATAGAGGATGGGAGGATGGAGAGAATTTGAAGATTAGGAAAGGAGAGAAATGGCGAAGGAAAATAGAGATGAAACCTAGAGAGAGGATAAATGGGAAAGAAAGCAGGGAGAAAAAAGGAGGATGGAAGGAAGACGGCGAAAGTGAAAGAGAAAGAAAAAAAGAAGAGAAATCCAGAAAGAGAGCTACGTAGAAACACACACACACACACAAACAAGAACAACTTTCCAAATAGACCTTTCACACTAACCATCTGCACGGTGTCTGCTGACCTGGTTTCACACCATCTTCAAAACATCCACATAGAATGAAAGACCCTTTTTATTGAACTTTAAATACAAAAATAAGGTATACGACTTGAAAGCTTAAAAACTTCAGCCATAAAGACTAAAACAAGATCACAGGCAATAACAGGGAAGTTACAGGAAGTTGAAGAAAGAAAAAAAAAATGGAAAGAAAAAAATAAACCGGTGTGAATGGCTGTTGTCATCTTGTTCTTTTGTGAGGCCTTTGTAAAGAGGTAATTATCTGATCTTATTCAGTTACAAAGAACGTTTAGTATATGGAGTTTATCATTTGCACACGTGCACTTTTTTTTCTCGTCTTATAACATCGACAAAAACTAATAATTCAGATGATAAATATACAAAAGCAGAACAATACAGTAGATAAAGCAGGAAAATACAACAGATAAAGTAGACAAGTGCAATAGATATAGCATAAAAATACAAAAAGATAAAGCAGAAAAATACAATAGATAAAACAAAAAAATGGACTCAATGACCCCAAAAATAACAAAAGGTAAAGAGGTAGACGAAAAGGTTATAACAAGATTTTCCCACAAACTGAAACCTTCTCGGGTACTTTTGCTGCATGACATTATTCTCAGAACGAAGGAGGTAAAGTGAGTGATTATTCAAGGAGGAAATTATGCCTCCACAAAGAATCTCCCAATTAAGAGAGGCATAATCCGTGACAAGAAGTTCAGGGAAGTTTGGAGTCGAAGAAATTTTAATCTCTTCCTCTCTCTCGGTTCTTTTCTTTCTTTTTTTCTTTCTTAATCTGTTTCTTTTTCTCCTTTTTTTGTTTAGTTTTTCTTATCTTAGTGTTTCTCATACATATATTATATGTGTGTGTGTGTGTGTATGCATGCAAATGATTTTACATATATATGCTTATTCATATGTGTCCCCATCAAATCCATCCTTACTCCAGAGCCATCCTGTCTACCATCAACTGAAATTAATTAGTCGGAGTAAAGTTTTGCAACATCTCGGGCGCTCGCTTGCATCGCTTGCATTTTATGTCTCTTTGCCCTTAATTTAACGCCGTCTGTTCAGGTACTGAGCGCGGGGGTCTCACTGCTGTACTGCTCAGGTGGTACTTGGTGTTTAAAAGGGAAATTATGAAAGGGTTATGAAAAATTGAGAGAGAGAGAACGGGGGGGAGGGGGAGAGAGAGAGAGAGAAGAGCGAGGGGGAGAGAGAGAGAGAAAGAGAAGGAAAGAAAGGAGGAGCGAGGGGGAGAGAGGAAGAGATGAAGAAAGAGATAGAGAGAGGAAGAGATAGAGAAAGAGAGAGAGAGAAAAAGTGACAGAGAGAGAGAGAGAGGAGAGCGAGGGGGAGAGAGGAAGAAATAGAGAAAGAGAGAGAGAGAGAGGGAGACAGGAAGAGGGAGAGAGCTAGAGAGGCGACATCCCTCCCCTTGCATTCCCTTTGAGATTCTTCAGCCAGCGGACAGCTTCTCCCATGAGCCACTTCCTGCGCCGCCCTCCGCTCTGTTTTAAGATAACATTTCCATAACATTTTCTGAAAATGAAGATATTCTGGTCAGCAGTTTTTTTGTTTTTTTTCGTCATTTTTTTTATATGTATATATTTAGTTTTTACCTTCAAATTTCTCGTGTCTTTTTATTGAGTCTCGGTTCCAAGGGAAGACGATTGGCGTTCTGCAGGTCGTCATCACGGCAGGGAAATGCAGCTGGGTTTCACTTGAGGGTTCTCTTTTTTTTCTTCTTCTTCTTCTTTCTCTTTTCCTTTGCTGTTCTCTTTTAATTTTTCTTTATCTTTTTTTTTTTTTTTTTTTTTTACATTTTCTTTTGCCTTCTCTCTCCCACTCCTTCTCCCTTTCTCACCCTCTCCCCCCCTCTCCCACCTCCTATCTCTCTCTCCCTCCTCACCCTTCTTCCCTCTTCCGCGTAATTATTCAGATTTGAATATGATTTCCGGTCCATGTCTCGCATCTGAATAATGAGGAATGAAAAAGAAAGACGGCTATGGTACGTTTTCCATACGGTTAGCAGCCTTTTGTGTTTCTGTTTTGAATTTGAATGCTTCAGTAATGTATTCGTTTTGTTAAGATCAACGATGGATATATATACACAGATTGACACAAGTATGGGCTTATATGTACTGCACACACACACACACACACACACACACACACACACACACACACACACACACACACACACACACACACACACACACACACACACACACACACACCAACACACACACACACGCAGAGAGAGAGAGAGAGAGGAAGAGGAAGAAAGAGTGAGAGAGAAAGAGAGAGAATTATTTATCTAACTGAACGAGTCCCGTTCTAGGGAAGAAACCAGAGATCCTTTCCCACGTAGTGAGCGACGTCCCTCAGCCTCCCGGAAGCCGAGTAACGACACAAGCC
>BOPN01000248.1:225000-230000 GCA_017312705.2 Penaeus japonicus
ACCAGTTTTGTTTTAATACAAAGAAGGAAGAAACAGGTCGTCTCTCTCGCTCTCGCGAAGTTCCTTCTGGAGCAAAATAATTACCTGTCTTGATTGTCCTTCCGTCGCAGGAAAAGAGTCCTCTCTCGCTACGAAGCTGATTATCCTTCTTTTATAAAGTTGGGTTTCCTTCTGTTGCAAAGTTCAGGACCTGCCGTTGCAAGCCGAGGGCGCTGACGATTCCTCGTTTACATAATGGGCGGATCTGATTAGGAAGGAGATGGGCGGGCCGCGTCTGTCCGCCTGTTTGGTTTCGTTTGGTCATGTGTGTGTGTTTGTTTGTGTCCGTCCGTATGCGTGTGTGGGAGTGTTTGTTTGTTTGTGAATTTGTGTGCGAGTGTAATGTAATTTGTTTGTATGATTGTATGCATGTGTGTGCATGTTTACATTTTTGCGTTTATATGTTTTTGTTTATGTCTGCGTTTTTAAGCATATATATATATATATATATATATATATATATATATATATATATATATATATATATATGTATGTATGCGTGTGCGCGTGTGTGTGTGTGTGTGTGTGTTTGTGCACATGCGTAAGTCTAAAGACGAACGAAGAATTGTTGTAAGAACATAAAGAACTTTTTTTTCACAAACAAGGAAATGAGGAGCTTAAAAAGATTAAATTTTCACGCTGAATTGGCAGCTTTGGACCGGACTGCCTGCCATTCGCTCGAAGTTTTTCATGATTTTTGTCACGGGTGAAATTAATTCCTTTTTTCTGATTCTACTTTCTTCGCCTTTTTTTATTTTTCTTCTTTTTCTTGTCCTTGTTAACAGCCTTTATGTTTTTCTCTATTTCTAATTCGTTTCTTCTTCTTCTCCCACTTCTATTATTTCTTCTCTTCCTCTTATTTTCCTTTTTCTCCTTCCTTTTCTTACTTTTTATTTCTACTTTCTCTTCCTTTTCCTTAGAAAGAGAAAAAAAAGAGATGCAGAAGATGAAAGGAGATCAGAAAATAAAGAAGATATAGATAAACTGAGTGAGTGAGGGAGTGAGAGAGAGAGAGAGAGAGAGAGAGAGAGAGAGAGAGAGAGAGAGAGAGAGAGAGAGAGAGAGAGAGAGAGAGAAAGTGAGAGAGAGAGAGAGAGCGGAGAAGAGAGAGAAGGGGAAAGGGTAATCCTAATATTTTTCCAGCAGAGATGAGCAAAGTGTATTTTGTATTTTTGTTCGTTTCCTCTTTTCGTCGGGGGGGGGGGGGGGGGGGGGCATGTCGAAAGAGATAGTTGTTTCTTAATGAGATTTTTAGTCTTCTTGAACATTTTGTCTTTCAGTGAGCGCGGTTAATATTTTCTTCTGCTAATGAGTGTGTGGGTTTTCTTTTGAAATTTGGTTGCTTGCTTGTTTGTTTTGGGTTGGGTTTGCGTCCTTTTTATTTTATTTATTTTTTTTTTTCTTTTTTAACCTATGAATGTTCAGTATTTAAAGCGATGAAAGGAAGCTTCCCTAAGGAGAATTAAAGTGTGTGTTCGTGTTCGTGTGTGTGTGTGTGTTGTATGTGTGTGTGTGTATGTATATGCGTGTGTGTGTTTATTGTATGTATGCGTGTGTGTTTCAATATGCTTGAACGTTTGATTATGGTCGTTAGTGCGAGTACAAGCATGTGTGTATGAGCGCGAGTATATGTGTTCCTCGTCAGCAACGATTGACACAAGACACTGAACACTGGGAGCGACATTGGCACTTGGCGAGTGGGGCGCCGCGCCGTGAGAATAATCAGGTGTTGGAGTTTGCGAAGGAGAGAGGGGAGTCGGAGGAGCTAGGAAAGGGAGGGGAATGGAGAAAGGGGAAGAGGGCGAGGGAACGGAGAGGGTAGGGGGAAGGGAGGGAAGTTGTACTGAAGAGAGAGGAGAGGGGAGGGGAGGGGAGGTAAGGGGATAGGAAGGGTGGGGATGGGGATAACGGAAGTAAAATGGAGGGGTGAAAATAGGAGGAGAGGGTGAGGGAGGAGGAGCAAAGGGAAAGGGGAGGAGAAGAGAGAGGAAGGGTGATGGAAGGGAAAGGGTGGGGGGAAGGGGAAGTATGATGGAAGGGAAGGGGAGGGGGGAGGAAAGGGGAGGGGAAGGATGATGAAAAGGAAGGGAAAGGATGATGGAAGGGAAGGGGAGGGGGGAGGAAAGGGGAGGGGAAGGATGATGAAAAGGAAGGGAAAGGATGATGGAAGGGAAGAGGAGGAGGGAGGAAAGGAAAAGTGAAGGTAGAGGAAGGGAGAGGGAAGAGGAATAGGGAGGAAAGGGGAGGGGAAGGAGGAGGAAAAGGGAGGGGAAGGATGATGAAAAGGAAGGGGAAGGATGATGGAAGGGAAGGGGAGGGGGGAGAAAAGGAAAAGTGAAGGTAGAGGAAGGGAGAGGGAAGAGGAATAGGGAGGAAAGTAGAGAGGAAGGGTGAGGAAAGGGAAGGGGAGATGCAAGGTGGACATTACTGCCAAGTTACCGCTTTGTTGATGATGACCTTGGATAGCTTGCCATTGTTTCTAAGTCGGTGACATTATCGAAAGGATAATACTGGTTGAGAGGGAGCCAATTCCCCATTTTCTTTTCTTCATTTCCTATCATGAAACGCCGTTTTTTATGCGGTTCCATTCACTTTTAGGTATCCGGTTTTTATGTTATTAAATGTGGGGTTTGGTTCCGTAGAGTTCTGTTATGTACTGAATAGGGGTCAGTGGTTTTGTAGGATACATTTTTAAAAAGATTCCAAAACATATTTCTTGCCACATTAAGTTTTTGGAAAAAAAAAACGTACCATGATAGTGATTAGGAAGAAAAAACACTTTTTAGATTTATTTATTTCTCTCTCTTTGCCCTAGTGCTTTTTTACATACGCTGTATTTGCTCACGTATTATATATAATAATCCAGGTAATTCCAAAACCAAGACAAATTATGAATATTGATTATGATAATTCTCATAAATAGATAAGAGTTAAGATGAAAAAAATCTAGAGTTACCACCAACACGCATTCTCCTCCAGTTAAAACCGAGTTGACGAGTATCGGGAAACACTTGGCGATATTGAAAACACCCTCGCGACTACCTTGGAATCGGACTTTCTAAAGAGAGACAGGACGGAATATATACATATATGTATGTATAGATGTGTGTGTGGGGGGGGGTGTATGTGTGTGTGTGTGTGTGTGTGTTTGTGTGTGTGTGTGTGTCTGTGTGATGATGTTTATAATGATTATGATAAAAAAAAATATATATAATGATAGGAATTATCATATAATGCATTTGATAATGACTACAAGTAATGAAAATAAATCGATAAATGAATGAAATTGACAATCGGATTAAAAAGAGCGACAAACGAAAATAGGTTAATGCGATCGGAGAATGAAAATAGGAGAAAATAGGATCGACAAATTAATATCTGTTGAGATAGAGTATCATAAACAAAAGAAAATAAATAACCCAATAGTAGGGGAGCTGACGCTAATATTTACTTGCTTTTTTACCTTTTTAGTTTACATTCATTTCTATTTCCCTTCATTTACTTATTTCCCAAAGCCTCTGTTCCTGGATATTGGTTTCCGTAATCCTTTTCCTGAGGACGTGGGTAGGAGCAAGTGGCGGGAGTGGATGTAATGAGGTTTTCCTATCGGGTTCGGGTGGATGTAGTGTAATAAGGGTTGTACTTCCGTAGAGTTTTTTTTTTAGTGAAGTGAGTAGGGGGATTGTCGTTAAAAAAGTATAGTGATTAGAAGTGATAGTAAACTGGTCTTACTATTACTTTAATGTTTATTATTATCAATACTGGCAATTTTGGTATTATTACTATTACTACTGCTGCTTCTACTACTACTACTACTGTTATTATCATTAGCAATATTAATACTTTTTCCTACTGCTTTTTTTACTACTACTACTACTACTACGTTTATTACTACTACTAAAATTAGTATTTCTGTATCTTTTATATTCAGTTTTCTCTCTTTGTTTCTTTTGAAAGATTGACTTCCAATACACCATTTGCAACACTGTCCACAGATAGTCTACTATTTATACTACTTCTACTGTTACTGCTGCTACTACCACTACCACTACTACTACTACCCCTACAACAGCTTGTGTTACTACTACAGCTACTACTACTATTACTACTATAATTTCTACAACTACTACTACAACTACAGCTGTTACTACCTTACAGCTACTACTGCTACTACTACTACTACAGCTGTTACTACCTTATTTGTGTTTTCATTCCTATTTACATGATGATGGCAGTAGAAAAGAGGACGATGACACAACTAGAAAAGAACTACGAATGAATTTTTAAAAACGAAAAAAAAGCATAGACGCACATGAGACGAGTCGGGAAGGTTGCACAAGGCTTCCCGTCCTCCAATATTATCAAAGTCGATTCAATACACATCAAAGTCTCCCATGAACCCGGCGTGCAGTGTACTTACACCAGTGGCTAGTGTTGCAAGTATAATAATTCCTCATGGGATATGCATGCCATGTTGACGGCCCTGGAGCACAGCTTTACCGCATATCACAGCTGTTCTGACAAGGTCTGATCTCTTGCTGCAAGTGTCATTAGGAGCTGCGGTGGAGCTGTTCATGACCTTTTTTGGTTTTGTCTCGTCTGAAGAAAGAAATATTTATATTATGATTGATAATGGTAGAGGTGTTGGATGATATAATTTTCATAATCATGATATCAGCATAATCATCATTAATAATCGTCACAATAATCATAACCATCATTAATAATCGTCACAATAATCATAACCATCATTAACAATCGTCATAATAATCATAATCATCATTATTGTGATGTAATCAAAATGTTTGAAAAAGTCGTTAAGAATGATATTTCGTTCCCGACGACCCATTTTCCCTCTCGCGTTCCACACCTCCGTCCTAATTACGCTCCCCCCTCCCCCGTCGGCCCCCCCCCCCCCCCCCGACACTTCCTCCCTCTCTTTTAATTAGCACATACCCCAT
>BOPN01000248.1:232500-235000 GCA_017312705.2 Penaeus japonicus
TATATATCTCTCTCCGCCTATCAGTCTGTCAGTCTGTCGCGGAAACAGATAGAGAGTGAAGAGAGAGAGAGAGAGAGAGAGAGAGAGAGAGAGAGAGAGAGAGAGAGAGAGAGAGAGAGAGAGAGAGAGAGAGAGAGAGAGAGAGAGAGACGAAAGCAGATCAAGGCTTCGTTTTGGGAGAGAGAGGGGGAGGGCTGAGGGGGAGGGGAGGGGGGTGACCAGAAAGCTGTTTATACAGCTCTCTTTTCCCTTGTGTTTTAGTCGCCATAATGAAACTGTTTTGAAATTCAGGCGCCGAGCAGAGAGCCATTTTGTTTATACGTTAATTTTGTTTACGTCGACCTCCGTGCCTGGCTTGGCCTCGTTCTTGCCTCACGCGCTGTCGCTGCGCACTTCCTGTGGATGCTTGCCTCGCCTCCTCAGGCGCGTCTACTCACATATATATTTGTGTGTGTGTGTGTGTGTCCGTGTATGTGTGTGTGTGTGTGTGTGTGTGTGTGTGTTTGTGTGTGTGTGTGTGTGTGTATATGTGTGTGTGTGTGTGTGTGTGTGTGTGTGTGTGTGTGTGTGTGTGTGTGTGTGTGTGTGTGTGTATGTGTGTGTGTGTGTGTGTGTGTGTTTGTGTGTGTGTGTGTGTGATATTTTTTAATACATTACCATTTTTTCATTGATTTGGATTTTCCTGTTTCCTGCGCAAGAGACCGAGTGTGCACCGAGAAGCGCTTGCTGCATTTGAGTTTCCCGTTAAAAGTCCCGTCCACTTTCCCCTCGCGCGCCCTCTCTCGCAGGACGAAAGTTTTCCTCCTCTTCGCCCTCGCGCTCTCACGCCCTCGCCCTCCGCCCTCCGCTCGCAAATCCTGCCGCCCCTACACTCCTATCGACGTCTGTGCGAGGTTTTTCTCTCTCCCTCTCTGTCTCGCGCTATTTATCTCTTTCTATTTTTATTCGCTTTCTTCTGTACGTGCGTGTATCTTTGTTCCTTTATTTCTCAATCTCTTTTTTCTCTCTTTCTTTTTTGTCTTTGCTCTTCATTACTTCCGACATCCGTCTGAGTTTTCTCTGCCTTTTGGTCTCCTCTTTTTGGCCTTTGTATGATTGTCTTTGTACTCCATCATTCAAAAAAAAATCCTTCGGTGCTTGTAGGGTTTTTCTCTGCATATATTTTTCTTACTGTATACGCGTATATCTCTTTCTTTCTGTTGTTTCTTTTTCGCATGTTTGCTAAAGAAAAATCCTACAGAGTTTTCTCTCTTTTCTGTTTTTTTTTTTTTTTTTTTTTTTTTTTTTTTTTTTTTTTTTTTTTTTTTTTTTTTTTTTTTTTTTTTTTTTTTTTTTTTTTTGTATGTATGTGTACACCTACAGCAGGCATATTTCTTCCTCGCATTCTTACTTTTTGAAATAGAATCGAAATAGATTTAGACTTCTGAACCATCTGGAGTACAACTACCATGCATGAGGGTGAAATATCGGCACCAGAAAAGCATTACAATCAATTCTATTGTTGTTGTTGTCGTTAGAGAGAGATTTGTGAGTTATATATAATCGTTACTGTTGTTGAAATAGGAGATGAATTTTTGATATTGATGTGGAATGACCGTTGATAAGTAAAGCAAATAAATCTTGAGAGTATTAGAAAAAAAATGTATATATAAACTTTTTATGTGTACATGTATGTTCATGTACGTCCGTGTGTGTCCATATGTATGTGTTTGTCAGCGTGCATTAGCGATGGATAAAGGAATATGGGGGGGGGGAATGCCAAATGGACATCAAAACGAAAAAATGCGAAGGCGAAAAATGACAAGGCGACCTGTCACAAAGCCATAGCCTCCTGAAGCTGCCATTCCTCTCGAGACGAGCGACACAAACACACAGGGACAGAGCGGCTATTTTCTGCTCGTTTACTCTGGGTTTGTCTGACAAGGATGTGCATGAATATTTGATCCGCTTCTCTCGATGTTGCTCTCTCTCTCTCGCTCTCTCTCTCTCTCTCTCTCTCTCTCTCTCTCTCTCTCTCTCTCTCTCTCTCTCTCTCTCTCTCTCTCTCTCTCTCTCTCTCTCTCTCTCTCTCTCTCTCTCTCTCTCTCTCTCTCTCTCTCCCTCTCTCTCTCTCTCTCTCTCTCTCTCCCTCTCTCTCTCTCTCTCTCTCTCTCTCTCTCTCTCTCTCTCTCTCTCTCCCTCTCTCTCTCTCTCTTTCTCTCTCTCTCTCTCTCTCTCTCTCTCTCTCTCTCTCTCTCTCTCTCTCTCTCTCTCTCTCTCTCTCTCTCTCTCTCTCTCTCTCTCTCTCTCTCTTTCTCTCTCTCTCTCTCTCTCTCTCTCTCTCTCTCTCTCTTTCTCTCTCTTTCTCTCTCTCTCTCTCCCTCCCTCCTTTCCCTTCGTCTCACTCTCTTATTCCGCCTTCTCATGGCTGACCAATGGCCTCCCTCCGTTGACACCGACTGAACGAAAGAGCGAAATGCTGAGCGGATAAGGCCGGTTCGCCCGAGATCCGAGTCTCTCC
>BOPN01000248.1:245000-257500 GCA_017312705.2 Penaeus japonicus
GGGGAGTAGGAGAGGGGGGTGGGGAGGATAAGCAGAGGATTAGGGAAGATGAGTTGGAAGAAGGGTAGGGGAGGAGGGGGGTGGAGGAAGGGGATAGGGTGGATGGGGACAGAAACAGGAGAGGGGGAGGAGGTAGAGGGAGAGGGAGGGGAGGGGAATCAATGAGGAATGGGGTGATAGGGAGGGAGGGAGGAGGAGAAGGAGGAAGAGGGGATAACGAAGATGAGGGGGAGAAAGTAGGGAAGGAGGAGGAAGGAGAAAGACGGAGAGAAACAGAGAAGGAAGGGAGGAAGCATTCGGATGTAGGTTGAGAGAAAGGGGGATGAGTAGGGCAAGGGGTGGGGTAGGAGGGGTGAAGCCGAATGGGGGATGGGGAGACACCCGTGACTGATGGGGAGGATGAGATAGGGAGAAGGGAAAGAGAGAAGGGAATAGGAGGAAGAAAGAGGGGGAAGAGAATAGGAAGAAGAAAGAGGGAGAAAGGAATAGGAGGAAGAAAGAGGGAGAAAGGAATAGGAGGAAGAAAGAGGGAGAAAGGAATTGGAGGATGAAAGAGGGAGAAGAGGATAGAAGGAAGAAAGAGGGAGAAGAGAATAGGAGGAAGAAAGAGGAAAAGAGGTGACCGATTCGCTCCGATTTGGCAGAATCCATAGAGTCCCTCCCCACTTCCCATCCCCGCCCGAGGGAGGAGCGTTGCAGATCTTCAAGGCGAATTAGCGCTTCTTTCAAGGGCGAAGGTTGTCTTTTCCCCTCTGACCTCCTCCCACCTCTCCTTTCCCTCTCTCCTTTCCCCTCTCCACCACCCCTCTCCTTTCCTGTCTCCTTTCCCTTCTCCTTTCCCCTCTCCTTTCCCCTCTCCTTTCTCCTCTCCTTCCCCCTCTCCTTTCTTCTCTCCTTTCCCCTCTCCTTTCCCCTCTCCTTTCCCCTCTCCTTTCCCCTCTCCTTTCCCCTCTCCTTTCATCTCTCCTCCCCCCTATCCTTTCCCCTCTCCTCCCCCCTATCCTTTCCCCTCTCCTTTCCCTCCTCCCTCTCTCTCTCTCATCTCCAACCTTCGTAAACCTCAAGAACAACAAACAAACAAGCCATCGATGTGCCTCTCATTCACCTATTCAATGAAGAGGAAAATACAGTATCGAAGTACAAAATAAAATCCCAATAAATGTTTTATATTCCATTTATACGGGGAAAACCGTTGGAACACGGTTGTCGAACCAATTTTTATGTCTCACAATTTTTGAAATAGTGTTTCAAGCAAATAAATACGCAGATAATTAAATAAACCTGCCGAGCTGTACATCCGAGAGAGAAAGACAGCGAGAGACAGCGTGAGACAGCAAGAGACAGCGAGAGATAGCGAGAGACAGCGAGAGACAGCGAGAGATAATTCGATCTTTGGCGAAACGGCTCCATCCGATGAGCATCTGTGGCGACGGCGGGAGAACATCAGTCGCTCGTCAGGAGAAGAAGGAGTGAGAGAGAGAGAGGGGGGAAGGAGAGGGAGGGGGAGGGAGGGAGAGGGAGATGGAGGGAGAGGGAGATGGAGGGAGAGGGAGATGGAGAGAGAGAGAGAGAGAGAGAGAGAGAGAGAGAGAGAGAGAGAGAGAGAGAGAGAGAGAGAGAGAGAGAGAGAGAGAGAGAGAGAGAGAGAGAGAGAGAGAGAGAGAGGGAGAGAGAGAGAAAGAGAGAGAGAGAGAGAGAGAGAGAGAGAGAGAGAGAGAGAGAGAGAGAGAGAGAGAGAGAGAGAGAGAGAGAGAGGGGAGTGGGGGAGAAGATGGAGAGAGAGAGAGAGGGAGAGGGAGAGGTAAAGGTAAAGGTAAAGGTAAAGGTAAAGGTAGAGGTAGAGGGAGAGGGAGAGGGAGAGGGAGAGGGAGAGGAAGAGGGAGAGGGAGAGGGAGAGGGAGAGAGAGAGAGAGAGAGAGAGAGAGAGAGAGAGAGAGAGAGAGAGAGAGAGAGAGAGAGAGAGAGAGAGAGAGAGAGAGAAGAGAGAGGAGGAGAAAGAGAGGAGAGAGAGAGGAGAGAGGAGAGAGAGAGAGAGAGAGAGAGAGAGAGAGAGAGAGAGAGAGAGAGAGAGAGAGAGAGAGAGAGAGAGATAAAGAGATAAAAAGATAGAAAGCAAGCAAGAGAGCGAGAGAAAGAGAAAGGGGAAGCAAGAAAGAGAGAAGGAGAGAGATTAGCGAGAGAGAGAGAGAGGGAGAGAGAGAGAGAGATAAAAAAAAAACAGAGATACAGGCATGAAGTATAACAACGAAAAAAACAAAACCAAACCAGAAATAAAAACAGAGAAGAGATAAGAACACCCTCAGAAGGAACAAGAAAATCTCTCAGTGCTACACCTTTCAGTATAGACGAATTTATTTAATTACAAGCCTGACGCTCCGTAATTCCAGTTTGTTTTGAAACCGTCAGACGAGACTGAAATTCCATTTAGTACGTGTAGAACGATTTTTTTTTTTTTGTTTCGTATATCTATGGAATTGAAACCTTTGTGTCTATAATTGGATATCTCGGCCCAAATTCCAGTAAAATTCTTTTTTTTTCCATTTGTACGGAAAAAGCTGGAACACGTTTGCCTAACCAATATGTAAGTCTCACAATTTTTGAAATTCTGTTCCAAGCAAAAGTGCGTATATTTTTCATGTATGTGTAAAGAATGAATGATTTGTTTCTTTCTTTGTCTATATATACTACGTATATGCAAAATACAAAGCTAATATTTACTTTGATAGTGATTGACCTGCGTGACTATATTACAGAGAATGATTAAAAGTACAGACTTTGTTAGAACGACAGAAAAAGAATGTTCAGCTCCGTTTTTGTGCTTTGATGAAAGAAACGCATGAATACACACACACACGCACACGCACACACACACACAAACACACACACACACACACACACACACACACACACACACACACACACACACACACACACACACACACACACACACACACACACAAGCGCACACACACACACATTTTTTAGCCTTTTTGACACTTCTCCAATTAAGACCCTCCACTTGACACCTAATTCATGGGTCCACTTAACACTCTAAGCAATGCTATAATTTAGACGTGTATTAAACCCATTAGGGCGCGAGTTCTTAACACGGGTACCTTTCGTGAGAGAAAGTATGCATTAACGCAGAAGTAGATGGTATAACTGATAAAGCAAGGAATGGTTTTGAGTGAATTATGATAGAGCTTATAGGAATAACCATAGAAATTATATGTATATAATGTATGTATATGTATGTATTAAAAATGTATGTATATGTATATATATATGTATGTCTATATATGTATATATATATATATATATATATATATATATATATATATATATATCCCTCTCCCTCTCCCTCTCCCTCTCCCCCTCCCTCTCCCTCTCCCTCTCCCTCTCCCTCTCCCTCTCCCTCTCCCTCTCCCTCTCCCTCTCCCTCTCCCTCTCCCTCTCCCTCTCCCTCTCCCTCTCCCTCTCCCTCTCCCTCTCCCTCTCCCTCTCCCTCTCCCTCTCCCTCTCCCTCTCCCTCTCCCTCTCCCTCTCCCTCTCCCTCTCCCTCTCCCTCTCCCTCTCCCTCTCCCTCTCCCTCTCCCTCTCCCTCTCCCTCTCCCTCTCCCTCTCCCTCTCCCTCTCCCTCTCCCTCTCCCTCTCCCTCTCCCTCTCCCTCTCCCTCTCCCTCTCCCTCTCCCTCTCCCTCTCCCTCTCCCTCTCCCTCTCCCTCTCCCTCTCCCTCTCCCTCTCCCTCTCCCTCTCCCTCTCCCTCTCCCTCTCCCTCTCCCTCTCCCTCTCCCTCTCCCTCTCCCTCTCCCTCTCCCTCTCCCTCTCCCTCTCCCTCTCCCTCTCCCTCTCCCTCTCCCTCTCCCTCTCCCTCTCCCTCTCCCTCTCCCTCTCCCTCTCCCTCTCCCTCTCCCTCTCCCTCTCCCTCTCCCTCTCCCTCTCCCTCTCCCTCTCCCTCTCCCTCTCCCTCTCCCTCTCCCTCTCCCTCTCCCTCTCCCTCTCCCTCTCCCTCTCCCTCTCCCTCTCCCTCTCCCTCTCCCTCTCCCTCTCCCTCTCCCTCTCCCTCTCCCTCTCCCTCTCCCTCTCCCTCTCCCTCTCCCTCTCCCTCTCCCTCTCCCTCTCCCTCTCCCTCTCCCCATCTCCCTTTCTCACTCTCCCTTTCCCTCTCCCTCTCCCTCTCTCTCGCCCTGCTAACCCTCCCGTGCTTCCTCCGCAGCCGTGAGCTTCATCAACTACGTGCTGCTGTGCCTGGTGTACACGACGTGGCTGGCCTGCCGCTCGGGTGAGGGCTCCCTTCTGCGTGTGGTGCGCACCAAGGGCCTCAAGTACTTCGTGCTCGCCGCCGTTGACGTTGAGGCCAACTACCTGGTGCTCAAGGCCTACCAGTTCACGTCCGTTACGTCTGTGCAGGTGAGGCGCTCCGGGGGACTCTTGTCTGGCTGCCTTTTTTTCTCTCTCTCTGTCTTTCCTTTTTTGTCGTTCGTTTTATTTTCTCTCTCTCTCTCTGTCTTTCCTTTTTTTTTGTCGGTCTTTCTCGTTTGCTTCCTTTTTCGTTTGCTATATCTCTTCTTAGATAGTATTATGGAATGAAAGTGTTATGAAATTATCCTGCTATCTCTGGCTATCTATTGTTTTATTTATCTATCTATTTATTTGTCTAACTTGCTTTATATATCTATCCATCTATCTATTTATCTATATATCTATCTATTATCTGTCTTTTTATCCATCTATCTCTTTCTCCTTCTCCTTAGTAACTATGATGATTTACAAATTATTATTTAGTTTTGTTTGTTTTACGTTGCACGCGTCTGTTTTATTGTATTTATCTAATTTATTGGTTTATAGTTAGTTACCTTGTCCTTGAGGCGTGGCACTTCACATCAGTGACGTGTGCACAGGTAAGTCTTATTATGAATATGAAGATTTTTATATGTATATACGTACATACTTTCCCATTCTGTAGCTAATTTTACCCGTCTATCTATTTTTCATATCTTTTATCCACAGTTTATTCACCGTCGTCCTCATTCTCACTCACACACAGTTAATCATAGTAAGAGAGATAATCCCCAATAAAATTAATCCCTCCTTCTTATCTCTCCGCCTCCGCCTCTCTCCTGTAGTTGCTGGACTGCTTCGTGGTGCCCGTGGTGCTTGCCCTCAGCTGGCTCTTCCTGAAGGTGCGCTACAAGCTGGTGCACGTGCTCGGCGTCGGCCTCTGCCTGCTGGGGGTCGGCTGTCTCGTGTGGGCCAACGTCGAGGATGGCAAGGCGGCCATTCCTGGTGAGTGGGGCTTGAGTGGGGCTTGGAGGGTGGTTTGGAGGGTGGTTTGGAGTGGGTGGCTTGGAGTGGAACTTGGAGGGGGGTTTGAGTGTGGCTTGGAGTGGGACTTGGAGTGGGACTTGGAGTGTGGCTTGGAGTGGGACTTGGAGTGGGACTTGGAGGGTGGTTTGAGGGTGGCTTGGAGGGTGGTTTGAGTGTGGCTTGGAGGGTGGTTTGAGTGGGACTTGGAGTGGGACTTGGAGTGGGACTTGGAGTGTGGCTTGGAGTGGGACTTGGAGTGGGACTTGGAGGGTGGTTTGAGGGTGGCTTGGATGGTGGTTTGAGTGTGGCTTGGAGGGTGGTTTGGAGTGTGGCTTGGAGGGTAGCTTGGGGGTGGTTTGGAGTGTGACTTGGAATGTGACTTGGAGTATGGTTTGGAGTGTGAATGGGAGGATGGGAGACCGAATGGTTGAATGGTAGGACAAGGGGAGGATGGATGGTGGTGAATGGTAGAGGGATTGAATGGTGAATTTTATGACGATTTTGTAATTAATATTAGTTTCTTGGGCTTGGAGTGCTTCGAGGGCCACCTGGAGGAAGGTCAGGCGGCCATTGGTGAGGATGAGTAGAGGGTGAATGCGGTATGAGTAAATGGTGAATAATGATGCTGATAATAATAAAGATGATGATGATTGCGTCTGAATGATAATCCTACGTCTAATGCAAATAAGGAAACGGGGGAAAACCTCGCCCATCTATACACAAGTGTTTTCCATTCTCCGAACCTGAGAAAAGGAAAACATTCAGAACACTCTAATGCAAAGGTAATCAATGACAAATAAATACTAATGTTCTGCCGCGCTTTCCAGGTGCTGAGCGACTGCTGGGCGACATGCTGTGCCTGGGCGGAGCCACGCTCTACGGGATCAGCAACGTGGCGCAGGAGTACGTCGTCAAGACCTACGACAGCGTCGAGTTCCTGGGCATGATGGGCCTCTTCGGCTCGCTCATCAACGGCATCCAGCTGTGAGTGTGGGGGACCCCCCGGCCTCCCTCTTGGGCTCTGGCTCTCTCACTCGCGCGCTCACGCTCACGCACACGCATACGAACACGCACACGTACACGCACGCGCACACACACGCGCACACGCACGCGCACACACACGCACACACGCATACGAACACGCACACGCACGCGCACACGCTCACGTACACGCATACAAACACGCACACTCACACGCTCACTCACATGCATACGAACACGCACACACACACAACGTAGAGGTTATCGGTTCGATACTTTAGGTTAAAACGTTGCTTCCAATTTCTGTAATTAGAGTTGTATTCCCTGCTGTTTATCTCAATTTTATTGCTCAGCCTCTGGTTCATTACGAAAATAAATCCCTTTTTACTCAAATACACAAATTCATTTATTCATTTACCTTTTTCCCCCAAAATGTATGTACAGTATTTTATCATTTTAAGTTATTTTATACAGTATTCTATGTTAGTATCTATTATTTGTCATTATTTCCTTAGTAGTATTAATACCTTATTTATTATTTTATAAAGTATTTTGTCAAGACAAAAAAGTTAAACTATGATAAGAATTACAGACAGGCATATCACAAGATAATGATATTTTTATTATTTTCATTTTCTAGACACGGAAATGTCCCCTTCATTGATTACAGAGATAGACATTGGTTGATTTTTTCACCCATTAACCCCCCCCCCCCACATATTCATCTACCCTCTTGTTCTTCCATCCACACTATCACTACCCCCCCCCCCCCCCGAATTATATGAACTATACTTACTTAACTCTCCCTCCCAAGAACTATAAATAAAATGCTTATTAAACTCCCTCGCCCCCTAAGAACTATGAGAACCATATTTATTAACTCCCCCCCCCCCCCCATGAACTATAAGAACCATACATATTAAACTTTAAATTTTTAAGTTTAGCACATTTCTATTCCCATTTCTTATGTTATTCCTAACATCACTACCTCACCCCCTCCCCCAGAACCATAGTCATTAAACCTGAAACCTAACAAATGAAAATTCCTTTTTGGGACGATATATAAGCCCCCCTCCGCCCTCTGCCTCCTCAGTGCCATCCTGGAGCGCAACGACGTGGGTTCGGTGCGCTGGGACACTTGGCCCGTCCTGGCACTGGTGGGAGGCTTCAGTGCCGCGCAGTTCCTCTTCTACGTGGTGGCACCGGCTGTCATCCGGGTCACCTCGGCCACGGCACTCAACCTGGCACTGTTCACGGCTGATTTTTACATCCTCATTACCGGCATCGCGCTCTTCAAGTTCAAGGTGCGTGGTGTGTGTGGGTTAGGGGAGTCAGGGCGCGGGTTGAGGGGAAGGTGGGGATTAAGCAATAGGAGTGAGACATGGCCAGTTATCAGGAGCTGTGATTGATCGGGAAGGAAGGAAGCCATTAAAGCGACATAACTGCATAAGGATCTTGGTTATAAATATATATATATATATATATATATATATATATATATATATATATATATATATATATATATGTGTGTGTGTGTGTGTGTGTGTGTGTGTGTGTGTGTGTGTGTGCGTGTGTGTGTGTGTGTGTGTGTGTGTGTGTGTGTGTGTGTGTGTGAAAAACAAACTAAAAATGGGGATCGAGAGACCTTGACGGAATTACTGCCCAAACCTCTTGACCACCGGAAAGCGCCTCTGACGGTGAGTCCAGCCACCAGATCTGCAGATGACATCATCTCGCACAGGGCATCCATCGGGGATGGGACTTCGATGTACCTCAAGGAAGTAAGGCAGTTCATAACTATTTGCAGCGATCAAGTCGGAAACATGCACTGCCACTTGTAGGACGCTGAAATGGTAGGAGTCCAGAGTATATTTCTGTGCTTTTGAATGCACTTTTCTCGAAAGGGGAAGCAGACTAGGATAGACGCCCCAATGACAACAGGGCAGAGTTCCTAGGCATTTACACTTATGGTCCTGGACCACAAAAAAGGGAAAATACCTTATAAAATCTTAATAGACAAAAAATAAAACAAGTAATTATCTCACGGAACACTCGAAGTTAAGGACTGTAGAAGTGGAAGAATGTCCTTTAACTCAACAAACAGGAGGAAGAGCGCAGATTCCTAAAACCCAAGGGGCAAGGTCCAAATTGGACCCGAAATCGTATGTCTCTCATACAAGGACCCACGCACAGAACTGAACAGACTTGGCACCTCACGCGTGCTCACTGAAGGTCGTGAATGGTGAGTATGCCACCATTCGTGACTACCAAGGGTGAGACGAAGCTTCCAAAGAGCACATAAAATAATAGACCACAGCACCAAGCATAGTCAAGAGCCATTCGTATGAGTGTGTGCGAATGGGGGAATCCCATAATGAGAACAGACTGAAAAGTTCGCTGCCTGTCTCAGGAGAGAAAACAAAGAATCCCTTGATTTGAAGAAGCAACGAGCCCGTCTTTGGCTACTCTGTGCAAAAGTGGGCTACCTGTTTATGGCCAAGGCATCCCTTAAGGCAACGAGAGACTGTTGCGTAAGAGAGACGAACATTTACCGAGGAACGGGAGTAAGAACGATTCAATTGGCGTCACGAATTCACCTGTCACACCAATCCTTCGGCGCATGCCAGGGAGGAGGAATCCAGAACGAACAGCACTGAAAACGAACTCCCCCCCTCCCCACCCCCGCTCCTCCCAGGCACACACTCCAGAAGGCCGAGAGGGCAACTACATATCGCAGGAGAGAGTAAAAGGGAGGTTACAAAGTAGAAAAATAGGAGAAACATAAAGACGAAGGGACATGGACTCTATCTTCATTTACCTAAAATTCTCGGTAACTATCTCCCTCCACTTCTGGAATCGCCCCACCCCCTCGCGCAAGTGGAGAGAGAAGCTGCAGTTCAGTTCAGTTATTACAAAAAATGAATCCGTGTGCTGATCTGCTGTTTAACTAATAAGCAAAAGGAATTATAACAAATAAAAATGAGTTGTAAGTTTTGATAATGTTAATAAACAAATTATATGTATGTATATATATATATATATATATATATATATATATATATACATATATATATACATATATGTATATATACATATATATATATATATATATATATATATATATATATATATATATATATATTATATATTATATATATATATGTATATATATATATATATATACATATTATTATTATTATTATTATTATTATTATCATGTATTATTTTTACATATACATATTTATATATATATATACATATATATATATATATATGTATATATATATATATATATATATATATATATATATATTATATATATATATATATATATATATGTATATATATATATATATATATATGTGTGTGTATATGTGTGTGTGTGTGTATATATATGTATATATATATGTATATATATATATATATATATACATATATATATATATATATATATATATATATATATACATATATATACATGTATATGTATATATATATATATATATATATATATATATATATATATATATATATATATATATATATATATATATATATATATATATATATATATATATATATATATGTACATATATATATATATATATATATATATACATATATATATATATATATATATATATTTATATGTACATATATATATATATATATATATATATATATATATATATATATATATATATGTATATAACGATGTGTGTGTGTGTGTGTTTACAAAATTTAAGAAATTGCTTGCCATTTGCATATAATTACCTTCAGGAAGGAAACTGCAAATTGTTTTTGTCTCTTAATCAGCAGTAAATTCCCAGACCATTTACATTGAGAAAAATAATAGAATAAGAACAAAGGTCATTAACAGTAAATGGATTATTGGTTTCATTATATTAAAGAAAGAGTATCTGAAGTAGTAATTTCTCAATGAATATATAAGTATGAGGTATTCAATTCACCCAAATGCTAATCTCAAATATAGATTAATTTCTGATCATATGCAAATATATATTAAGACTTTCATTTCTTTTATTCAGGAAGAAAGACATGATGAAAAAGTAATTCAGAATACCAAATGTGATGTAAAATGTAAAATTGTAAAAAAAAAGAATATTAGTTTTTAAGATATTAGATATAGTATGAAAAATTAAATAAAGAAAGCACCTTACATTGCAAAAGATTCAAGATGTAAAGTAATCGTATTAAATCAAAGCACCATACAATTAGACTCAACAACCCAAATTTTCCTTTTCAGTTCCATCCACTGTACTTCCTGTCATATATCCTGGTAGTGACAGGTGTTATAGTGTTTGTCATTAAACCCACACCAATTGCTTCTACTAGTAGAGGCTACTACAGGTTTGTGTGCAAGGGATTTTTTTGTCTGTGTGTTTATCTGTTTGTTTATGTTTGTTAATTAGATCATGTGTTTGTAATATTTGTGCTGGATATTGTATAGTTTTTGCTTTCAATTGGAGGTGTTTTTGTTATTTGAGTTACTGTATCTGACAAATATTATTCACTTTTCAGCAATATGTAGTGTTCATTTAGGTTTAATATCTCTATGTAGAGTTTTTAGCCTATTCATGACATTTGTCATTACCTGTGCCGAGTGACATGCACTCTAGTGCTTAAACTGCATAATGGGTTCGACCAAAAGTTCACAACCACAACTTTCAGGGAAATCTCGGTGGGCCGATCAAGCAGCGGCAATGAGGTGGAGCTAACCACCACACCTGGAACGACCACGAGCAGCATGGGGGGCGGAGCTTCTTTCACAGACTGGCCCCCCCTTCCCCCTGAGGTCAGGGGCTGTCCGGACTACCCCTACCCCCACTCACACTCAACGGAATTCAGGCCTGGAGGTAAAGGTTGGCAGTACCATCACCAGTTCCGAGGAGGAATCATGTCTCAAGAGAGTTTTGAGTCTAACAATTTTTTCATTCAATAGTTATATGTATATATATAAGTGTGTGTATATATATATATATATATATATATATATATATATATATATATATATATATATGTATGTATATATGTGTATGTATGTATATTTGATGATGTAGACAGATTTTTGGTGATAGAAAAGTAGAAAAACAGATATTTAAGTAGTGATAGATATGTTCCAATTTAGCATTTTCAGATATATGAAAGCTGATATAAATGTGTGGATCATTGAAATCAAATTTAAAACACATTAAACTAAGTGATGATTACATGAATCTCTTTATCAATATTATTATTTTCATGTTGTTTAATCTAAATTACCTGTGTGGTCACAGTTAAGTGAAGATTGGTGTTTTTGTTATCAATGTTCTTTGGGAAAATCACTCATAATTCTATAATCTATAATAGCAATTCTTTTATGGCCTGTAAATTTAACAACCATCATATTGTATTTTATACATATATAATGTTTTGTGTATCAGATATTTACAAGATGTCACTTTTGCTCACATGTTTTTCCAGTCATTGTATTAACAGTAATGTTTGTCATGTTATTGATAATTCAGAGAGTTGAGGCATCTCACTGTTGCACATTCAAGATTCCTTTCAATAGGTTGAATTAGAAAGATGAAAACTGTGTTATTTCATGCAAGCTGATATTATATTTGTGATGCAAGTATTGATGACTAGTGTTAATCTGTGTTTGCCTGTTTGTGGCATTTAATGTTGATTGTAATTCCAAGTTGGGTAAGTTTTTAACCATTTTTTTTATTTTTGTTTGTTTTGTGTCAAGTTTTTGATGGAGTGTACTGACCTATGTAGTCTTCAATAAAGTGCTAAATAAACCAGAGCTCTGTAATTGCAATCTTTCTTTATTGCTTATACTAAAAGAGAAAGATAGAAAAGAAATTTAACATGTCAAAGCACACATCTTTGTTAACCTTTTTTTCTCCATCTTGAATTTCCCATACTCTAAAACACTGACTATCAATCTAACAATGTTACATAAACCTTGCCCAGATATTAGAATGAAAGGAAAACAGAACATATGTGAATATGTTTGATACATGTGGTGCGTTATATATTTTACAACATGGCAAACTGAAATTCGTAATAAACGTAAAACTACGGAAACAGACCAGGGAGTTCCTATTGTTAAGGAAAGGCTCTGCTTCGTTCACCCACATTTCCCCACCCCTTTCCAGGTCATCCCAGCATGGTGCCGCCCCCCACAGAATATCCCAGCACCC
>BOPN01000248.1:277500-280000 GCA_017312705.2 Penaeus japonicus
CTCTATTTCTTTTAGTCAGATATGAAGTTTCTACATGCAAAAAATAGTGTTCGATATGCATATGTTTATGAAGATTTAGTGACCGGAATGTGTAGCTACTGAAGGGTCCGTCTTAACACTACACTGCCATGTATAGCTTAACGATTTAATTATGTGTATACACTATATCATCTTCACAATGTTCATTAGCCTTTGCAAGAGAAGTGAATGAGTGGCAATGTGTCTTGGAGGATCAGCAGTAATATGAGTATCTTCTAGAAATATTGTATTCTAATACTCTGAAGGTTTGACTAACAACTGAGAGAAAAGAAATTGCAGTTTTCACCACAAGACAGGATCCAAACATATACATACACCTGTATATATAATTTTTCATGGCTTAAGAACATATGTAGCCTAAATGAAGGTGGCACAGGGAAGGAATATATGGAATTATGACTGAAATGGATAATAGGGCAAGACATATTTTCTCTCCTTTGAGTTATATGAATTTCTTTTCCATACATGAAATCAAAGAATCAGGGCTATGCTGTAGTGAATAATAATATGCTGAGTTTCACATTTATTGTCATTAACTTTGGAGATCTGAAAAATTGTTGTTTAGGAATGGTTATGTCTTGTATGCAATAAGTATTATAAAAACTGTGCATTCACTAAATGCATTTATATACAACACATCCCAGTATTATTGAGTTTTAATTCATGTACCAAAATGAAAAGTGATGGTGCTTTCTATTTGGACAACTATAGGTTTGTATGTTACCATAAAACTGTGAAGCAATTATACAGTTTTCTCCAAATTTCCTAAGCAATACTGCATTTGATACATTTTTAATTGGAGTTTGCAAATGAGCTTAGTCACTGGTTTAGGCAATATCATACATACAATACAATTTGACTATCCCAAATGCTATCTTAAAATTTCCCTTTTTTCATAATGTGATGAATGTCTTTAGAAAATGAATAACACAATTAAGATTGGAGTCATCGGTAAATGTTAAAGTATAGCCACAACTAACTATTAACACGTTAAGGTACAATTTATGATATATGTGAAACACAAGACTTAAAAGTTTAAAAAAGGAAATAAAAAATCTTATTATACATTTGCTGGATTGCTGCTCTGCTAAAGCAACTGTTATTGTTGCAGTGAAGCTAACCATGTTATCAAACTGTATTTTGTATAAACTCATCATATTTAAAAACACTAATCATCATTATTACCTGATGATAATGTTGCACAATGCAGTATACTGTATGTTTTGTTTATTTCTTCTCTCCAGTTTTTATCATATAAATTAGATATTTTTACCTTCACTGAGCAGCAACACATTGTATTCAGAGCTTTATGTTCTAACTATTATTCAAAAACATACAACAAATATTTGCCGTAAAATTTATTATCCCGACTTGCATTTCCTCAAATTAATATCATGGATAAGTCACCTTCATCCGAGATAGAATGAATATTGTAGAATGTCCTGTAACTCTTTTATGTGTTGAGTAGTGGTTAGGAAGAACCAGTCATGCTTGATGTAGCATAATGCTGTTTTTAGTAGATGCAAATGTTTTTGAAAATCTTGTTGTTTGTGACTATACTTTAACATATTTGCACAGGGTTTTGTAGAGCTTACAAATAACAAGTTTTGCATACATTAAAAGAAATGTTGAACTGCTAACAGCACAAAATATGAAATTAATATTTTGTAAGTCTCAGTTCCTGGAAAGAAAGTATATTGAAGAGCTATTATTAATGGTAATAATAATCAAGAGAGTAATCACAGAGCAGATGTTTGGAAATACATATTTATGTCATATCAAAAGTGACTATACAAAAGACATAACTTCTACTGCAGCCTTTTTGAATAAAACTTATGAGTAAATAGGTTGTCCTCATACACATGATTGAGACTCATTCATACTTTAAGTTTATAATGACATAACTCGTACTATATATTACATGAAACTAGCTATACTATTAGGTTTCAAGTGTAATGTTTCCCCCAAATATGAGTGTGATGTGATTGTTGCTGTGTATGATAACAATGTACTGTAATGTTTGCCCCTTGTAAATTTTTAGAATGACAATCTCGCAAGGTCTTTTACCTGAGTATAGCTTATACCTTGATGTTCCAAGACATAAAAAAGAAATGCCACGGTGCATTGTAGTTGTATTATATATTTCTTTGGTTAGTTGGTGATAGATTTTGAATAAAACAGTACTGAAAGCTTTAAAAGAGAGACTGTTTTCCAGGATCAAGATTAGGTAGTATCTTGTAATGTTAACATAATGATGAATATATTAACATAGACTTTGTATGTAAATCTTGCATCTGTACAGCCAGATATCCTGTTGTTAGTACCAGAAAAGTTAAAAACAATGAGTTTTATGGCTTTGTAAAACAATCCATCTGTCACATTACAATATTTTTAGGTGATGGAGTTTCAACAAGAATCATATTTGAGTGTTATGTTAGTAATCCAATATAAGAGAAAGATA
>BOPN01000248.1:300000-310000 GCA_017312705.2 Penaeus japonicus
ACATCTTCATTATCATTATGATTTCTATCGTTATTATTATTTGTATATGTATTATTATTATCATCATCATTATTACTATTATTATCATTATTACTCTTATTATCATTATTACTAGTATTATCATTATCATCATTAACATTATTAGTCATCATTATAACTAATTTATCATTATCATTGTTAGTTTTATCATTATTGTCATCCTCATTACCATTATCATTATTCTTATTATCATTATCATCATTATCATTGTAATAATCACCATAATCATTATCATCATTTTCATCCATATTGTCATTACTATTATCGTCATTATTACTATCATCAATATTATCATTATTATTGTTATTATGTGATATATATATATATATATATATATATATATATATATATATATATATATGTATGTATATATATATGTATATATATGTATATGTATATATATATGTATATATATATATATATATATACATATATGTGTGTGTTATGGATATATAAACAAAACAATATTAACAACTAAAAAACAAAAACAAAATAAAAATTGAAAATAACCTCGCATTGTACAAGACGGTAATCATGCGAATTGTTAAAAGAAACACATATCTTTCGTTTTTCCTTCTTTTATTTTCTTCCTTTTCTCTTCTTCATACACGACTACGTTCGTTTTGGCCCGTCATGTAAAGAGACACAGAGAGGCACCTGCAGAAACGAGCAAAAATTACTTTTTTTCCCAAAAATTTCCTCTCAATGCATGCCAACACTCCGTTTTCTTTGCGGGTTCATGTGGGGTATTCAATGGAAAGGAGTAACTATGATATTTCGTTTGAAATTCTTAGCGTTAGTTTTTTATGTATTGTTATCATTGTTATTGTTGTTGTTGGCATTGTTAGTTTCTTTTTATCATCGTTATTGTTGTTATTGCTGTTGTTAATATTGTTATTTGTCATGTCATTAGTAGTATCATTATCATTATCATCATTACTATTATTGTTATCAATATCATCATTATAATCATATTTTGTATTATAATGAATATGATCATTACAATTTTTATTATTATTATAACTCTTATATCATCATCATTATTATCATCCTTATCATCATCATTATCATCTTAGTATTACTGTTATTATCATCATCTTCATTGCTCTTGTCATTGTTATCATTACTATTATCATCATCAGTTTTATTGTTGCCATCTTTATCTTATTATATCTTTATCATCATTATCAATGTCATTATCATTCGCATCATAACTATCATCATTCACATTGTTATCCTTATCATTATCATCATCGTGATCATTACCATCATTATCATCATCACTGTCATTGTCTTTATTATGATAATTACAGCAATTAGTATTATTGAATTAATGTTAGCACAATCATGATTAGTTTCAGTATTACCAAGGACAACAAGCTCCATCTGGTGACGTCACTTGAAAGAAATTTCTCGTTGTCCTCACTTTTGTAATCATTATCGTTATTATTGTCCTAATTATTATCAGTATCATTATCATCGTTATTGTTACCATTATTGTTATCAGTACTATGATTATCATTATCATTCTTATTCTTACTCTTATTATTATTATCATTATTATTATCATTATTGTTATTATTATTCTCGTTATCATCATCATTTTCATCATCATCATTCTTATATGATAATGTTATAGCTATTGTTATTATTATCAACAACATTATCACTATAATTATCATCATTGTTGTTATTATCAATATCATCTTTATTGTCATTAGCATCATTCTTATTAACATCGTGATGATAACAGCGATAACGATACCAATAATACGCAGGCATGAGCAGATATTTCTTTCTTTTTCCTCGTAAAGTCCGAAAAAGTATCCATTGTAGCGTAACCTTGATATATCTGTCATGAGAAACACTTGTGCATGAGATATGTTCTGCTGTTTAGAATAACATGACTATGGCAAAAGAGGGTGAGTAGAAAACGAGGTAAATGCGATAGATAGATAGATAGATAGATAGATTGATTGATTGATAAGTAGATGAAAGATAGAGAGACGGATGAACTGACAAGTAGATAGGTTGATTGATTGGTAGATAGAAAGATAGATAGACAGGTAGATAGATAACTAGATTACAAGGAAGATAAGTAGGTAGGTAGATTGCTAGCTAGATAGATAGACAGATAGATAGACAACCAGGTAGATAGACAGACAGCCAGACAAATAGCTTTAAAATAAACAAACAGACAGACATAACAATAGCTACAGCAGACCCTTCATATAACGAACAAAACCAATAACACGTTCAGACACAAGTTCACGCAACATGACTTCAGTGAACACCTTCCACGAAGAAGTGAACACATTCCTTTTCTTGTTCAGCGAATGCGAACGAACTGAAGTCTTCAAGTGTGAACAAGTGTGAACAAGTGGCCCTCGGAGAACGCTGAATAAACTGCATTTCTGATACTACGAAAATGATTGACTGATTCGGGTTAATTAGATCAGTTTAGTCGACTGGAAAAGTTAGCATTGAGAATTATTGTCTGAATTCTTTATATGGAAGGTTTTTGAGTGACTATTTGGCTATCTTGATTACATAATGATATATGTAGATGGATGGATGAATAGAGAGATGGATGGGTGGACGGGTGGGTGGGTGGGTGGATGGATGGATGGATGGATGGATGGATGGATGAATTGATGGATGGATGGATGGATGGATAGATAGATAGATAGATAGATAGATAGATAGATGGATGGATGGATGGATTGACAGATAGACAGATGGATAGATGGATGGAAGGATGGAATGATAGATAAATAGATAGATATATGGATGGATGGACGAAAAGATCGGTAGATTGGGTGAGTGATTGTGTGTGTGTGTGTGCACGTGTGTGTGTGTGTGTGTGTGTGTGTGTGTGTGTGTGTGTGTGTGTGTGTGTGTGTGTGTGTGTGTGTGTGTGTGTGTGTGTGTGTGTGTGTGTGTCGCTGAAACGTGTTCACATTGAGCTCACCTGTGTTATATAATTAACGGGCAGGAAATGTTATAACTATAATAAAGGTTTGAATTTCCCATTTATTACAATGAATTACGAGTAAAATTATCGGCATAGTTGGTAACCCTATATTCATCATTATTAAAATAGTTGTAAATACTATTTTCACTATTACTATTCAGAGAAATATTCATTCATTTTTTAGAACACAGAACATACTTGGAGAACAATGTAGAATGCGAATCAGAACATGTAGCATAGTGGTGAACTCAGAACATGACAGTGAACTTAGAACATTCACAGTGTAGGTAGAACAGGATGAACATACAGCACAGAGAGAACGTATGGTAAAACAAAGAACAAGGTAGAGGACGGAGAACATGTTACAAAACAAGAAACATTGAACAGAACAGATAAAAACAATAGAGAACAGATATTGAAATGGAGAACAGATTAATAACCAGGTCATAGAACATAGAACAAAAGGACCGACGCTGATTAGAACATCTAACAAAATCAATAACATCACAGATAACGCCAGAGAAAAAAAAAGAATAAAAAATCAGAACGGGAGAGAACACATAACAGATTAAAGAACAGAAAACAGGTAAGAACATTAAGAATAACAGAACAAGCTACATAACAGAGAACATTATAAATAGAACTGAATGGAATACAGAATGGACAAGAAAACACATAAAGTCATAGACAACATGGATTAGAAAACACAACAGAGTAAAGAAAACAAAACAAAAAGATATAACAGAAAATAAAGGTTAGATGGCAGAACAGAATAGAGAACACAGATAACGGCACAAAATAAAAGGGTGAGCAGAGAACAGAATGGAGAACAAATTCACCCAAAGCAAAACAGAGAACAGAACTGAGAACCAATACACAGAAAAGAGAACACAGAACAGAGAGAACATGGCAAAGAACACGAGCGAGAACAGGCGCCGCGTCCAAGGGAGCGTGCAAGCCATGGAGCGTCCTTATAACGGGGTTCCTCCTCGATCAGCTGCTCCGCTCGCGTCACGGAAGGCCCGACGCTCGCCGCTCGACTCGCTAATGTCTTCGAGAGGGCGCATAATTTATATTGTCGTAATTATCTCCTCTCTTATTCGGCCGCTTAAGTCAGCGCGAGTCAGCCGTTACGCTAAGAACATGTGCAAGTTCGCGAAGAATTGCACAGGAGATTCAAGAATGGGAAGAGTTTGTATAATGGCGGAGTAGCTTTTGTTTTGTACCTTAGCGTAGAAGTCCGTTTTCTTATCGTGATGTTTCGGAATGTTAGGTTTAAAAACAGATATTTCTTATTATTCTTATTCTCTTCTTTTTTTTCCTTCCTTCGGAAAGGAGTGTATGTTTATAACGTACAGGCGCGTGGTACGTGTAGCAGCTGCCCACCTTCGAGGTCGCTAAGGATCACTCTCCCTTCTTAAGACTACGGGCGGTCACCTCTGTGGGCGCGGCCAGCTGCTCACCTGTTGATCCTACCGGGCACGCGTTTTCTTCGGCCGTTTGTCTCTGCGTTTCGTCCGACTTTCGTTTTTCTTCGTCTTTCGCACTTCAAAATTCCGAGCGGATTTTTGAAAGGGAACCGTGGATTATTTTAACTAAGTACGATGTACCTTGTCCTTATTTTCACTTTTGTAAAGGCATTATGGCGAACTTAATCGAGGCGAAATCAAGTCTTTGCCTAATGAAAATACTTTATTGAGATAACAGAAAATGGAAAAAAAGAAAAACGATCTCGTGCGAGCGAAGGAAATGGAGCCGAAAATTCAAGAATTCAACACCTCTGACGGGCAGTTGACCACGACCCTACGGACTACTTAAGTGCTAATTTTTTTTCCTTCCTGCCTCCTCCTTCGCTCCCCCTCCTTCTATTTCCCCTCTCCTTCTTTCTTCTCCTTTCTCTCGCCCCCTCTCTTTCCATTTTCTTTCTTCGTTTTTTCCTCTCCCTCTCTTTTCACTCTCCCCCTCCCCTCTCCTCCCCTCCCTATTCCTCTCCATCTCCATCTTTCTTTCTCCCTCACTCCATCCTCCTCACTCTCCTTCTGCCTCCTTCATCCTTTTCCCTTTGCTTTTCTCTCTTCCCCTCCCTCCCTCTCCCTCTCCATCCTCTCCCTCCTCTCCCTCCTCTCCCACCCTCCTCCCCCGTCCCTCTCCTCCCCAACCCCCTCCTCCTCCCTCCCTCACCCTCTCCCTCCCTCCCTCACCCTCTCCCTCTCCTTTCGGGCAGCTGTAGAGCGCCAATGAGCTGCTACCTTTGTGTAGAGCTTTTCCTTAATTACGGCCAAGAAGGCACAACCACCTGAAGAAATTTTCCCCGAAAGGATGTGACATTTTTCTCGTTTAACGGATGTCAACGCCTTCAACTTCTTATATCCTCAATATATTTGTTTTTGTTTTTCTTATTCCTTCTTAAGACTACGTATTTTTCTTTAAACTTCTTTTATTTGACTTGATTTAGTAAGCAATTCTATTTGAACATTGACTTTTGATAAAACACAATTTCTTGAAGCTATTTCCCTATGTATCTCTCGGGGTTTAGACATACCTACAACTATAATATATACGCAGTGAACCTTATCTCTTCATTATCATTATTATTATTACCTGCTAAATCCTTTGCTAGTGACGATGAAATTCTAAGAGAACATTAATTTTTGACTCTTATGACCTCTTTTTCAATAAATCTTTTCTTTCCTTCTTTTAGTCACGTGATAAAAAGCCTGAAACGGGTCGTCATGCCCAAAGATCACGGCCTGTGTAGCGTTGAAATCACTGGGGCGAAGCGACCAGCTTGAAGTACGAACGAAAGCTTAGCGGCAGAAAAATCAAAACTGAGTGATGGAAGAGGTTGAATTTCTCTTTATATATGTTTCTTGTTTATCGTAAGTGTTTTCGAGGGATTTAATTGGTGTAGAGTAAAATAATGCTATTGGCTAGCGATGTATAGGAAAATTTAAAAGAATATATGAATATTAAATAAAACGAACTATGATAAGTACCTTAGGATCATGATAAACACTTATGAAGCACATGGAAGCAGACAAGCACAGTATCAAGCTATAACGGGTATTATTTAAAACCAAACAAAAATTTAAAAAAAATGGTGAAGTGGTAACCGAAGCGAAGACGATGTTATAAAGGCAAGGCGGTCAGCGATTCATACCCAGTCAGTGGGCTCTAGTCATGAGTGAAGGTGAGAGACTTCGACGCTCTCTCTCTTTCTCTCTCGCCCGCTCTCTTCCTCTTTCTTTCTCTTCCATTCGCTCGCCTAGTGTGAAAAAAAGAGAACAAGAACAGACAATCCAACAATCCCAGATAAGTGTTTACCACAAGTGACTTATTTATTCTAGTGCTTTGAGTAAATAAGAAAATACATTAGCAGAAAAGAAAACAACAACAAAAGACGTAAACGAGGTGCTCAGTGTGCTACAAATTCAAAGAAAGAAAGAAAGAAAACAAAAAAACAATACCTCCCCACCCTCTCCTCGTCCCCTCCCCCTCCCCCCCCAACCAAAGATGACCACCCCCCACGACCTGCGCCTCCGCTCCTGGGGGTCGAGTACGAGCTCCTGGGACTCCTTCGGGACGCGGCGTGAGAGCTCGTGGGACGTCTTCGGAGGAGGAGTAGGATCTCGATGGCTGCTCCTCGAGGACGACGATGTGTTCCTGCCTCCTTCGGCCGCGCTTCCAAGGCCTTCGCTGCCGGATATTGAGCTCAGGTAAGGACCGGCTTCCTTCGTTTCTTGGAAGGGGCTTCTTCTTCTTCTTCTCCTTCTTCTTCTTCTTCTTCTTCTTCTTCTTTTTTTTTGCGTGTGTTTGTTTTATGGATATGGGTTTGTTTTTTGTTTTTGTTGTGTGTCTATGTATGTTTGTGAGAGTTTGTGTAGGTCTGTTTGTGGGTTTGTACGTACGTGTGTTTGTGTGTGTTTGGGTTTGTGTTGATTTCTTCAATGTGTTTGTCTTCAGCTGGGTTAATGAACTCAAATGAAGATTTTGCTGTGTTGTTGTGCGCATGTGTACGTGTTTCTCTGCGTTTGTTCGTGTGAGATTGTGTGTGTATCTATGTGCACATGTGTACGTGTTTCTCTGCGTTTGTTCGTGTGTGATTGTGTGTGTATTTTTGTGCGCATTTGTTTGGGTACGTGTGTTTCATTCCTTGCGCATGTATGTGTGTATGTTTGTGTATGTCTTTATGTTTGTGTATGTTCAAGTATGTTTGTGAGTTCGTGTTTGTGCGTGTCTGTGTCTGTATGTTTGTTTGTGTGTGTCAGTGTATTTGTTAATTCCACTTATTTCCCCCATTCATGCTTTGCTGCGCCCCTACCCTAACCCCCCCCCCCCACACGCACACACTCTTTCTGTAGCTTATAAGAGGAAACAATTTTTTTCTTTCTTTCTTTTTTTTTTTTTTTTTATCCCACCACCTTTCTTATTTCATTTTCCATTCATATGTATTGCCGCTTCTCCTATATACAACCTCGGTAACGCGACCCAAGCAGCGGAAATTATCTATGACGTCAGGTCAGAGGTCGGAACGTGACCTTGTTTACCGGAAACTGACCTAAAGGAGCAAAAGACTAACGTCGGAAGTGGGAGACGATAACAAAAGAGAGAGGAAGAGAGAGAGGGGGGGTGGGGTCGAAGGGAGTATGGAGGGGGGAGGGGAGGGGATGGGGTAGGGGGAGAGGACAGCTTTGGGAAAGGGAGAGGGGGTAAGATGAAGTTGGAGGGGAGGGGGATGGACGGGGAGAAAGAAAGAGGGAGAGAGAGAGAGAGAGAGAGAGAGAGAGAGAGATAGAAAGAGAGAGACATAAATATTTGTATATGTAATTTACTTCAAACATAGAGAGACAGTAGACAGATACAGAGAGAAAGTATGTTTCTTTCGATTTTTTTATACATTTTTATATAGACGCAATATTTTCGATATCATAGGCTTGTTTTACAACTAATTAATTTTCATTTACATGACAGATTTCTGCTTAATCCCTGTCTTATGTTAGCATTTAGTTACATTACATTGACTTTTGTATATCTGTAATATATATATATATATATATATCCCTCGAAGGTGATATCTCTACTCTCCATCTATAAAATATCTACCCCCTGCAGCTGATATATCTACTTTCCACCTGTGATATATCTTTCTACTCTTCATACAGAATAGCTATATCTCCATCTATAATAGTTCTATATATATATATATATATATATATATATATATATATATATATATATATATATATATATATATATATATATATATATATATATATATATATATATATATATATACATATATATATATATATATATATATATATATATATATATATATATATATATATATATATTATATATATATATATATATATATATATATATATATAATATATATATATATATATATATAAACAAGTACTATTGTTGCATAGTCTTTATAATCCTATACAATCGAAAGCCCTCTTCATCTAGAGAGAGAGAGAGAAGGATAGAAAGATTGAGAGAGAGAGAGAGAGAAAGAAAGAGAAAGATATACTGACAGATATAATTGTAGGAGGCCAAGATAATTATTAAATATGTAATCATTTGTATACAGATTTGATTGTTGGGATGTCTGGCATTTCGAAAGTTATGTTAACTCAAAGACATATTCAAGGTCTGTTATTATTTTGTATAAATATTAAGAGCTACAGTAGGAAAACACATTTCACACCGCATAAAAAACGAGATAAAACAATCTCTCTCTCTCTCTCTCTCTCTCTCTCTCTCTCTCTCTCTCTCTCTCCTCTCTCTCTCTCTCTCTCTCTCTATATATATATATATATATATATATATATATATATATATATATATATATATATATATATATATATATATATTATGATTTGCGTGTGTGTGTATGTGCATAAATGTATATATATATATATTTATTTGTGTATGTGTGTATGTGTGCGTGTGGGTGTGTGCGCGCGCGTGCGTGTGTGTGTGTTTGTATTTGTAATAACTCATCTAGAATGTAAACAAGAAATAAGATGAAATACCCTCACCCCTGAAATGCCAAAGAAAAAAATAAAGTCGAAAAGATGAAAAGAAGAGCGAGAACTTCTCTCCCCTCTCCCTCCCCCTCCCCCTCCCTCCTCCCCCCCAACCCGCTCAAAGTAAGCGCTTTTTCGCTTAAGTGTACATTCTCGTTTCGCTAGCCCTGCGAGGTTCTCCGTGAGTCCATAAAGCTTTCCGCCGGACCTTGTGCTACTCGCTCAAGCGCTCGTTTCGGAATAGCAACAAGACAAAAACAAGGGGGAAAGGGGGGGTTAGGGGGAAGGGAGGAAGGGAGGGATTTGGAGGGAGAGGAGAGAGGGGATGGGAAGATGGGAGGGGGAGGGGGAGGAAGCGGGTATGGCACGGGGAAGGGAGAGAGAGCGAAAGAGGGAAGAGGAAGATACGGAGAGTGTGTGAAAGAGAGGGGAAGAAGAGCGGAGAGAGAGAGAGAGAGAGAGAGAGAGAGAGAGAGAGAGAGAGAGAGAGAGAAACGAGGGGTATGAGAGCGAGAAAATGAGGGAATGAAAGCGAGAGATAGAAAGAAAGAATGAGGGAGAAAGAAAAAGGAGTAATGAAATGAAAAGGAGGAAGAGGTGATGAAGAAGGAGAAAGGAATGACAAAGTAGAAGGAGAAGAGAAAGGAATGGGGGACGAAGAAGAAAAGGGAGATGGAGGAGGAGAGAAGCATAGCGTGGAGAGGAAAAATAAAATAAAAAGGGAGCGAAAGAGAGGGAGATGGAGACTGAGGATATGGAATTTCGGATAGGAAAAGAAAGAGATAGATGGAGATAAGGGATGGAAAAGAACGAAAGAGAGAAAAGTAGAAAGCGAAAGAGCGGCGAAGAAAAAGGAAGGAGAGAGCCTTAATAAGGAAAGGAAACGGGCGAAGGAGAGGAAAAGGAGAGAGAGAGAGAAAGAGGAAACAGAGAGAGTGAGATAATTAAA
>BOPN01000248.1:337500-340000 GCA_017312705.2 Penaeus japonicus
GGGGGAATTTCAGAGATAGAGAAGGCGGGGGGGGGGGGGGAGAAATGGGAAATACGGAGAGGAGAAGATAGAGAGAATGGGAGGGAGAGCGAAGGGGAGAGAGGATGAGAAAAAGAAGGACGAGAGAGGGGGAGAGAGAGAGGAGAGAAAGAGAGGATGAGAGGATGAGGGAAAAGAGAGAGATGAGATGAGAGAGGGGAGAGAGGATGATAGCATGGGTAAAGAGAGAGAGAGGGGGAGAGAGAATGAGAGAAAGGAGTAGGGAGAGAGAATGAGAGAAAGAGAGTGTGAAAGGGAGGGAGGATAAGAGAAAGGGGAGAGAGAGAGAGAGAGAGGATGAGAGAAAATGGAAAGAGAGAGAGACAGAGAGAAAGAAAGACACACATAGAAGAGGGAAAGTGAAATTAAGAAAGTGACGAAATTGCGGAAGTAAAGGAAACTTATAAACGATGTAAAAGAATAAGCGAAATGAAACAAAATAATATTAGTAAAATAATGGTGATGCAACCAACAATAATGACTGAAATAAAAACTCTCCCTTGACAAATGATGCACAGTTTACAGGCGGCGACTCATAGTTTCACGGTCAAAAATATTTCGAAAAAAGAGACTACAAGGAATACCAAAATATACAAAGTAACAGAAAAGAGTATTTGTCAATTTACAAGAAATGCTAATGACCATTGTATAGCAATAGAAAATATTAATCATAACAAGGAATACGTATTCTAATACTACATAAGAATAATATTATCAATTCAGAAAAAAAGAACAAGAAAGACATTTTTTTAAATAGCACGTAGCAACAGAAACAAAAACAAAATACGATTTTAAAAGTCAATGAAAACATAAACACAAAAAATAGTACATAAAAAAGATACGCGAATATAAAACAAAACGAATATAAAGACGAAAATGCAAATTGCAAAGAAAAGTCTCTGCAAATACCGCATCACAAGGCCAGCCACAGAGAAGGACCTAATAAAACACAGGCAGCCAGTAGTGGGTGGATGACTTATGGAAACTAGACTGGCTCGTGGGCGGAGGAGGGCGTGAGGGCGTGGGAAATGTTATTTTGGGAGAAGGTGGGTTGTGTGAGAGTGGGCGAGGTGGCTGTTAGCTTGCATGTGTGATTATGAATACGCTTGTGTGTTTGTACTTTTGGGTGCGTACACGCGTCTGATAAGAATGCATGTGCATGGACCCCCCCCCACGTACACATCTCTGTTGCATGCGGAGGCACACATGCAGCCTTACTTATACATATGCATACACCCACAAACATATTACCCTTAATCTGTATATTTATTCTCTTATCTATATTCCTGTTTATTCATATACATGTATTTAGGGCCATTTTCTCTTGTAAAAGTAGTACATGTATATTGTGTATGTACAAGTAGTTCAAGATGCACGTACGTACGCACACACACACACACACACACACACACACACACACACACACACACACACACACACACACACACACACACACACACACACACACACACACACACACACACACACACACACACATACCCCCCCCCACCCCCACCCCCCTTACACACGAAAATCCACCTGTGCCCCAGAACGAAATATATCGGCTTCTTGATAACAACTTCCTTCTGTTGTCATACTTATCATGTTTTGTTTTACTTTTTTTTTTTACACATTTACAGCCTCGTTTTCTGTTTGCATTCGATTGATATGGTGATTACTACTTGTTATAGGAGTGATAACAGTGTCTTATATTATATGAACTAGGAGGTCCACGCATCGCTTTATGTGTATGGTCAAATAAAGGATAAATTCTGTATTGTTGATAATAATTGATGGTGAGAAGAACAGTCGTTAGAGAGGGAAAAACAGTGACGCTTATCTTGTACAGATATTGAAACATCCTCCTCGCTTCTCTCTCTCTCTCTCTCTCTTTCCCTCTTTCTTTCTTTCTTTGTCTCTTTCTCTCTCTCTCTCTCTCTCTCTCTCTCTCTCTCTCTCTCTCTCTCTCTCTCTCTCTCTCTCTCTCTCTCTCTCTCTCTCTCTCTCTCTCTCTCTCTCTCTCTCTCTCTCTCTCTCTCTCTCTCTCTCTCTCTCTCTCTCTCTCTCTCTCTCTCTCTCTCTCTCTCTCTCTCTCTCTCTCCCTCTCTCTCTCTCTCCCTCTCTCTCTCTCTCTCTCTCTCTCTCTCTCTCTCTCTCTCTCTCTCTCTCTTCTTCTTTTTCTTTCTCTCTCTCTCTCTCTCTCTCTCTCTCTCTCTCTCCCTCCCTCCCTCCCTCCCTCCCTCCCTCCCTCCCTCCCTCCTAGCTTTTATCTCTCTCTTTCTCTCTCTCTTCCTCCCCCTCCCTCTTGTTCCCTCCCCCTCCCTCCTCTCCCCTCTTTTGCACCGCTCCGTATCTCATTGCCAGCGACCGCCACCACAATTAATTCGCGCGGTGGACATATAATCGCACTTCCTATCGCCGCATCGCGCCGACTGCGTCCCCTTGGCGGTTACCTTGCTCT
>BOPN01000248.1:345000-350000 GCA_017312705.2 Penaeus japonicus
CGGGCGAGGAGCGCTCGGCGGCGCTGCGCACGTCGCAGCGCTTCTACCTGCGCCTCGTGCAGTGGTTGGGCCGCAAGCGGCGCCCGGGCCGCACGCCCAAGTCGGCCGAGCACCACGCCAAGGTGCACTACGGGCTGCGCACCGACGTGGCCCCGCATGACCCCAAGACGGCCCGCAAGCGCTTCGCCGACCTGCTGCGGCGAGCGGCGCGCGGAGGCTCCTGGGAGGAGGGCCGCACGCTCCTGGCGCAGCAGGAGAGCGGCTACTCGTCGCCCAACATCTCCGCGCAGCACACGCCCACCGCGCACCACCGCCTCGTCAACCCGCCCGGGTACATGCGGCGCTCGCTCGAGCTCTCGCCGCAGCGCGCGCCGTCCACGCGGCCGCGCATGTCGCTGCCCGCCGACCACCTGCGGCGCACGCTGGACGGCCGCTTCTCCGCGCAGGCCGCCGAGCGCCGCCGCCGCCTGTCGCGCGGCAAGACCATCAGCCAGGACGAGGGCTTCCCGCCCGCGCCGCCCGCAGCCGCGTCGACGCCGCAGGAGGGCAGCGGCGCGCGGCCCAACACGCCGCTGGTGCCGAGCGCGCGGCGCATGTCGCGGCCGGGGTCGTCGAGCCGCGAGGAGAGCACGGGCGAGGAGAGCGGCTTCGAGGAGGAGGAGCCCGTGGAGGTGCGCGTGCCACCGCGCGTGCTGGAGGAGCGCCGCGACTCGGGCGCCTCCACCACGCAGGTCACGGGCGGCCACGACCCGCTGGCGGAGTGGGCCATCCAGTGGGACCAGCTGCGCTTCGGCCACGTGCTGCGCCGCGGCTCCACCACCAACATCTACAGGTACGCGCGGACGGAGGGCCATGGCATGCAGCTGCTCCTGCTGCTCTTGTCCATGTCTGATCCCTGTCACCCTCTCTGCTGGCATTGTTGTTGTTTTCATGAATATTGTCGTTTCTGTTGTTATAGACGCTGCCTTTGTGCCCCCACCCCCTAACCCCCGTCCCCTCCTCCCCCAGGGGGCGCTGGCACGGCGACGTGATGATCCACACCTTCGACGGCTCCGACGCCAGCACCGAGCGCCGCTTCTGGGCCCTCGTGTCCAGCCTGTCCATGATCCGCCACGAGAACATCGTGCTGTTCATGGGGGCGTGCATGGCGCCGCCCCACCTGGCCATCGTGACGGGCGTGCGCCGAGGGATGTCCCTGTACCAGCACACCTACTCCCGCGGCTCCATCCCCTACCCCTCCAGGGTCAACATCGCCAGACAGGTGGGAGCCGCGTCTCAGCCCAAGGCGGCGGCGATGGCAGCAGCGGTGCCATTGTCAGCAGTGCTACTTCTGCTGTTATCCTCGTCGTCTTTATCATTGTTTTTATCTTTGTTGTTGTTATCATTATAGTCATAATCATGATTTTCATTACTAATATTGCTATCGTTATTGTAATTATACTTATCATCATTATCATTGCAATTATTTATTACTCTTACCATTATCCTCATTATTACTATAATCATTGTTATCATCATAACTATAATAATTTATAACATCATTATCATTATTCAATATTATTATCATCTTTTATTTTTTCCCGATTGACTTATTTTACTCCTCGTTTACTCGGTCCACTCCAGACCTCCCAGTTATATTTTACTCTTTTACTTTCTTGGATTTTATCATATTGCTTCATACATTCAAACCTTGTGTAGATTTTATTATTCATTCTTTCAGTTATTCATTCATGTAGTCATTCATTAATCTTTTTCGTTTAAGGTATTTCTTTTTTTTTTTTACATATTCCATTCATTCGTATATCGTACCTATCAGCCTATCTAGTCTCCCTTCCGCCCAGTGCCTCGTTTTTATTTTCACTTCACCCCTCCTCACTCCCCCACTCCCTCCCTCCCTCTAATCCATCTCGTTTCTACCCTCTCCCTCTCCCCCTCCCCGAGCCACTCGCCTCCCCTCCCTTCCTCTCTAACCCACCTTTCTCGACCCCTTCCCTCCCTCCCTTCTTCCCTCTCTTCTTTCTTCCCTCCCTCCCTTCTTCCCTCTCTTCTTTCTTCCCTCCCTCTCTAACTTCCAACCGGTCACATCCCCACCCTCCATCCCTCCCTCCCTCCCCAAGCCACTACCCTTCCCTCCCTCCCCAAGCCACTACCCTTCCCTCCCTCTCCCCCCCTCCCCCCTCACTCTCCCCCCTCCCTCCCTTCCTCCCTCCCTCCCTCTCTACCCTCCTCCCTCCCTCCCTCACCAAGCCACTACCCTTCCCTCCCTCTCCAACCCCCCTCCCTCCCTCCCTCCCTCCCTCCCTTCCGCAATAGCCCCCTCCCCTCTCCCCTCCTCCCCTCACCAAGCCACTGACCTTCCCGCCCACCCCGCAGGTCGCGCAGGCCATGTCGTACCTGCACTCCCGCGGGATCATCCACGGGCGCCTCAACTCCCGCAACGTGTTCCTCGAAGCCAAGATCAAGCTCAGCCTCCTCGACCACAGCATGGCGGAGTCGGCGCCGGCGGGAGAGGACACGGGCTGCCTCGCGCAGGGCCTCCTCACATACCTGCCGCCCGAGGTACGTGCGCGCGTCGTCTCATTCTCCTTATTATTATTATTATTATTATTATTATTATTATTATTATTATTCTCCTCCCCTTTCTTTTTCTTCTTATTCTTTTCCTTCTTCTTCTTATCTTTCTTCTTCTTATTATTATTATTTTCCTTCTTCTCCTCCTCCTCCTCCTCCTCTTTCTTCTTCTTCTTCTTCTTCTTTTTCTTCACCTTCTTCTTCTTCTCCTTCTTTTTCTCCTTCTTCTTTTTCTCCTTCGTCTTCATCTTCTCCTTCATCTTCTCCTTCTTCTTCTTCTTCTTCTTCTTCTTTTTCTTCTCCTTCTTCTTCTTCTCCTTCTTTTTCTCCTTCTTCTTTTTCTCCTTCGTCTTCATCTTCTCCTTCTTCTTCTTCTTCTTCTTCTTCTTCTTCTTCTTCTTTTTCTTTTCCTCCTTCTTTTTCTCCTTCGTCTTCTTCCTCTTCTTCTCCTCCTCCTCCTCCTCCTCCTCCTCCTCCTCCTCCTCCTCCTCCTCCTCCTCCTCCTCCTCCTCCTCCTCCTCCTCCTCCTTCTTCTTCTTCTTTGAGGGCGTCGAGTCGGAAGTTGTTTTCTGTTTGTTACAATTTTTTTCATGAAGTTGTATTGTATTTACTTTTATTCTAGGGGGGGGAGGGGGAGGGTAATAAAAATCGTAAGCATGATGTGATTGGTTTGATTCTAGAGATTTTTTTTTTTTTTTTTTTGTGATGGCTATTAATCACATTAGGATGAGTGATGGGAATTATATTTATATTGCGTGACATAACATAAAGATTTATTAGAGTTGGTAAAACTGAGCATACAATTATTGGCAATAAGTATAATATCGGGGGGAAAAAACAGCTCTGACCTTTTGAACTTTTTTGAAGTGCTATCATTGACCTCTTAACCTCTTATGAATCAAGGAAGCACTGTTATTATATGACAAAAAGAAACACCAATATTGAAACTCCGACCTCTCATGACCCACAGAAGCCAGGTCACTAACTTTATGACCTAGCCTACCGAAACACATTCTGACCTCTCATGATCTATTACCCTCTGACTTCCCATGGCCAACTGAGACATTCTTTGACCTCTCATGATTTATTGAAGCACCCTGACCTCTCTTGACCTCCCACAGATGATGCGGACGGTGGTCGTGTCTCCGCCCCAGGTCACGGTCAGCGCCCCGCCCACCCAGCAGTCGGACGTGTACATGTACGGCACGCTGGTGTACGAGCTGTTCGCCGAGGCCACGCCCTTCGCCTCACAGCACCCCCACGCGGTCATCCTGCAGGTGGGCAAGGGGAGGCAGCCTGCAACGGGCGACCTGCAGTGCACTCAGAATCTGAAGGTAAGTCGGGGGGGGGGGAGCCTGGGAGGGTGAGGGTGAGGGTAGTGGTGGAGGGAAGGGGGAGGGAAGGCGGAGGTGGAGGGAAGGCGGAGGTGGAGGTGGAGGGAAGGGGATAGAAGTGGGAGGAGGAAAGAAGGGGAAGGAAGGGGGTGGAAAGGAAGGAATGACCGGAAGTGAGGAAGAGGGAGAGAGAAAGGGAAGGAGCGAGAAGAATTGGGGGAAAGAGTAGGAAATGGAAGAAGGGGACAGAAAGATAGAGAAAAGAGAAGTAGGAATACGAGAAGAAGAGGGAGTGGAAGTAGGAGTGGTGAATGGAGTGGGAACAGGACGGAAAAGAAGGAAAGAGGAAGGAGACAAATCAAAGATACTGATAATTTAAAGCAGTCTTTGTGACTCTCACCACGAATCTTTCCCATATTTTTTCATAACACTTATTTTAGATAAGTAACATTTTTTTTATATCCCTTTAGAATAGATCACATTTTTTCATAACACTTACTTTAGATAAGTAACATTTTTTTTAAATATCTATTTAGGGTAAATAAAATAACATTTTTCATAACATTTAATAAGAATAATTTCTTAAAGCAAATCCTTACAACAGTTTTTTAAATACTTTTATCAATTATCTTTCATATATTTTAGTTGCTAATCCGTATGGATATTTGTAAATTAATTCAGGCTAACGCATCTTCATAGCAGTTCCTATATCATCTTTATAAAATCTTCATAAAAGAGCAGCCAAATCTCTCAGTAAAACATTGCAATAATTTCCTTATACTAAACCTTCCTTTACCACATTCTGCAATCAGATCCTTCTTTTAAAATATCTTTTTAAATTAAAAAAAAAAAAAATCCCAGTCGAACATTCATCATCCTGCAATCCTTCACAAATGTTATCAAATCCTTTAATCAAAAATATCTATCAAAAATAATTTAATTAGGGGGAAAAATTATCAAAATTCGTGTTATTATGAAATTATGAAAATTTATAATTATGAAAATCATTTAAAATTTAAAATTATGAAAATAAATAATTATGAAAAAAAAACATCCTGCAACCAGGAATCCTTCTAAGCCCTCCTGCTTCTCCAC
>BOPN01000248.1:355000-370000 GCA_017312705.2 Penaeus japonicus
TATTGTTACTTGTTTCCAAGTGAAAAAAATAACGGAAATGTCTGAGACAATACTTCCGTGAAGACATTCTAAAAGACATGTAATTTTAGGTTCGAATTGCCAAAAAGATACATTTTGAATGTTTAAGATACTGAATCCATTGTGCAGATTAATCTTTACTTTTATTCTCGTCAAGATTATCTTCATAATTTGAATGACAGATTGGACACAACTACAGAAGCCAAAGCAATTAATACAAACAAATGTTATGCATGCGAACAATGACAAGTTTTGAATAACTTTTAATTTTTTATTATGGTAAATGTTTAGTCTTAAGTTCCTTTGGTTGATGTATCTTCTTCTTCTTTTCCAAATCATGACAATAAGATGCTATTTTCTTAAGAATCATTAATAGTCAGGCGGTGTTTGCCTTGCTAGTCGAAAATCATACGCTACATATATGTTTCTGTGATTCTTATGTACATCACAGCTAGGATATCCCAATATTAAGCTCGGTGACCAAAGATTACAAGTGTATTTTGAGAAGGTAGGAAATGTTTATTCAACAAGGCCTTATTGTATAAACAACAACAACAACAAAGACAACACAAAAGAAAAGGAAAGAGCAAAACCTGTTGTGATTTTTATGTTAAAATCACGACACAAAAAAAACGCAAAGAAACAAAATGATAAACAGACATACTCTTAAGAAAAGGAAGAAAAGAAAGTTTATATGTTTGAAATAAGTGAATGATATTAAATAGAGTTATATATATACACACTTCGTTCTGTAGATTGAACAAACTTTCCCACAGTAACAGGTGAGGAACAAACCGTGTTAATGTTAAAATACAGTCTTTAAAAAAATAATAATACCAATAAAAACTGTTGATTCCACTGTTAAATGTTAACATTGGTGATGATGAAGTTATATGGTGCAGTGTTGAATTGTGTGTGAATATTTTGTATATCAGTGTCTCTGTTTGTCACATAGTAAATTTAAAAGAAAAAAATTGGTGGACATTCTTCAAGGTGTAAAGATGTTCTTCCGTGTTCTGTTCAAGACTCGACGTTCTTCCCTTGGCGAGCTCTTGTTCTCTCCAGGTTCCTTCGCCTTGTTCTTCTGTGGCTTGTTTCTCGTGGAAGATGGAGGAGATGTTCATGTACTTTTTCTTTTTTCTTTTTTTATGTATATTGCGTTTGTTTGTTTTTTATTAATGGTATTGTTATTTTCGCTTGAATTGTCCTTATCTTTGTTAATGTTGCCATTATGATTAAAATTGTCATCATTATTTTTTTTGTTATTATCATTATGTTATTATTATTGTCTTAATCTTTATCATTATTACTATTATCATTATTATTAGTATCATCCTTATTATTTTTATCACCATTATGATTATACAATCCTTATTATGACATTATTATTATCATTATCCTCCCTGCAATTACTATCATTATCCTCCCTTCAATTACTATCATTATCCTCCCTTCAATTATTATCATTATCCTTCATTCAATTATTATCATTATCCTCCCTTCAATTATTATCATTATCCTCCCTTCAATTATTATCATTATCCTCCCTTCAATTATTATCATTATCCTCCCTTCAATTATTATCATTATCCTCCCTGCAATTATTATCATTATCCTCCCTTCAATTATTATCATTATCCTCCCTTCAATTATTATCATTATCCTCCCTTCAATTATTATCATTATCCTCCCTGCAATTATTATCATTATCCTCCCTTCAATTATTATCATTATCCTCCCTGCAATTATTATCATTATCCTCCCTTCAGTTATTATTATTATCCTCCCTTCAATTATCATCATTATCCTCCCTTCAGTTATTATTATTATCCTCCCTTCAATTATCATCATTATCCTCCCTTCAATTATTATCACTATCCTCCCTTCAATTATTATCATTATCATTATAATGATTGTTTTCCCAAGAGGAGGTCAAGAGGCCATGAATCACATTGCTACTCGCGGTCTGTGTAGTTCGTCATTGAAAGTAAATTGCTTTTTCTTTTCATTATTTTTTTATTAGATTTTCTTTCGTTATTTTTCAGTGCAGGATTTTTTAGCTTTGATTTTAGGAGTGTGTGTTTGTTTGTTTGTGTTTTTTTACTTTTTTTATGATTTTCGTTATTTTTATTACCATTATTACCAGTGTAATTTGTATAATTATCATTATCATTGCTATTTTTATTGTCATCATTGCTATTTTTTATCATTATCATTATTATTATTTCAGCATTATTGTCATTATCATATCAATACAAATGCTATAATTTTCCTCCTTATTGATTTTAACCATTATTGCTAGTATTATTATCATCAGTATTATCATTATGATTATCAGTAATGTTTATCAGTATTTTATGCTCCTATAACTTTTTTATACGTACATTACAAATACATCTTAAGAAGATTTATTTTCCTTTATTCATGAGTCATGACCACTATCACTATTTTCCCAAGGTTTTTGATCGTGGAATTTCCAGAAATTTTCGTTTTTATTTCGAGAAGTCAAAGTTGCTCTGAATAAGTAGCCATTCAGAAGAAAAAAATGTATATATTTATTACCTCTCGACTGTAAATGATTCACTATATCGTGTCTATTTGCTGTATTTGTTGATTTAGTGAGACAGTAATAAGGAAAATAACTTTAAACACTATAGTAGTTATGACTTCATTAAGAAAAATTGAGCCGCGTTTCAGAGCAGTTCAGACAACTTAATATGTTTTGTTTTTCCATTTCAAACAAATTTAACAAGTCCATATTGTAAGGTTGTGAACATAGATTTTGAGGTTGTAGTTCATAAGTTATCTTTTCTTAAAGAGTAATTGTGTTTTGTGAACACAGATGTTTATCATACTTTCCAAATAATGTTGAACCATGTATGAAATCCTATATTTTCTTATTGTTGTGACTATTTGTACCTCCTTCATTGTAATTATAACGGGGATGAATAGGGAAAATGTGTAAAAAAAAAAATACCTTAAATTTATGTGTATGTAAATGGGTCTCTGGACAATCTTAAGGATTCGAGACAAAGGTTGAAATTTCCTTTTGAAGATTGTTGATAAATGGATGAAACACAGTGGATGATACCACATGGTTTCGAGGCACACTTTGATAATGTTGACAAACAGCGTCTTGCCTTAGGAAATTATTTTATCATAATAAACCAAAGCAAGATGTGCTATTAATGTTACTCAACAGGATCGTTCGTGGCTTTAGAAATCAGATATTGTTGCATGCAGTTTATCAACAGTTCAGAATGGCATTATCGGTGTTATAGCGTATGTTACGCCCATCCAAATGCCAGTTGAAAGCATAGAGTCTGGATAAACCAGCAATAGGAACTTTGGGTATACAAGTTGTCTCACTTCTACACTTTTTTCATTTGTTCTCTCTCACTTTTCAGTAATGGTTATTACGTGTTACTTCACTCATCACTAAAGCTGCTTTGATGGATGATGATGATGGTGGTGATGATTGTGGTGGTGATGATGATGTGGTGAAGGTGATGATCAAAGCAGCGGGCTTATTCTCACAATTATACGGTTATGTGTCTCCTAAAAGTGACTTTGGTGTATCATATTTTAAAAAATCAAACTTTTCTGTGAGGTTCTGAGTGTGTGTGGGTGTGCGTAGTATGTATGTCTACGTGTGTTAATGTTATTTCAAATCTTTCAGACTGTTATACCTTTACATAAAGCTAACTTCCTATATTATATTTTTCTATAGTCATGTTTCCTATCATTTACAATAAAGTGTCATTCTGTATTTTATAATAACGTTGGCTTTTAATTGTTACCTAAACCCCCTTTTTAGAATATGTTGATATTAACTGTATCTTATATTTCAATTTGCAATTTTGATTATCATTCACAGTGAAAGGGATAATCAGACATTCAGAAAAGATTGTCATGTTTTTTTCACAATTACATAAAACGACAAAGATATAATCATGATATCAATGTTAATCATATATCTTCCTTTCGAATTTAAATCTGAAATCTTGAAAATCATAAAAAAGTATTACTATTACATATAATCATAATCAGTACATATCATAACCCCATATTTACATATAATTATGATACCCAATACATTATAATAATGTCTGTATCTCTTTCTCTCTCTCTCTCTCTCATGTGTTTGTGACTCTCTTTCTCCATATCAATATTTTCTTTCTCCTCCCCCCCTCTCTCTATTTCCCTCTCTATTTCCCTCTCTATTTCTCTCTCTCTCTCTCTCTCTCTCTCTCTCTCTCTCTCTCTCTCTCTCTCTCTCTCTCTCTCTCTCTCTCTCTCTCTCTCTCTCTCTCTCTCTCTCTCTCTCTCTCTCTCTCTCTCCTCTCTCTCTCTCCTCTCTCTCCTCTCTCTCCTCTCTCTCTCTCTCTCTCTCTCTCTCTCTCTCTCTCTCTCTCTCTCTCTCTCTCTCTCTCTCTCTCTCTCTCTCTCTCTCTCTCTCTCTCTCTCTCTCTCTCTCTCTCTCTCTCTCTCTCTCTCTCTCTCCTCTCTCTCTCTCTCTCTCTCTCTCTCTCTCTCTCTCTCTCTCTCTCTCTCTCTCTCTCTCCTCTCTCTCTCTCTCTCTCTCTCTCTCTCTCTCTCTCTCTCTCTCTCTCTCTCTCTCTCTCTCTCTCTCTCTCTCTCTCTCTCTCTCTCTCTCTCTCTCTCTCTCTCTCTCTCTCTCTCTCCCTCTCTCTCTCTCTCTCTCTCTCTCTCTCTCTCTCTCTCTCTCTCTCTCTCTCTCTCTCTCTCTCTCTCTCTCTCTCTCTCTCTATCTCTCTCTCTCTCCTCTCTCTCCTCTCTCTCTCTCTCTCTCTCTCTCTCTCTCTCTCTCTCTCTCTCTCTCTCTCTCTCTCTCTCTCTCTCTCTCTCTCTCCTCTCTCTCTCTCTCTCTCTCTCTCTCTCTCTCTCTCTCTCTCTCTCTCTCTCTCTCTCTCTCTCTCTCTCTCTCTCTCTCTCTCTCTTTTTGCCCTAGCATATCAATTGACAGGGTCACAGTAATATCTGCTTCACCAACAATGTATGTGGCCTAATAAGTATATTTAAATGTCCTCATCTTTTCTTATATTTTGATATTATTTTAGTTGTACATAGTTGCCCTTAACGGAATTTAGCGTCCCAATTTTCAACCCATTGCAGATGGTCATAGATTTGCTTGCCCAGTCTCCATGATGGGTTTTGTTTCAGAGATTTGTTGTTTTGCAGCTTCACGCAACATTCCTTGACTTTTCCCACTCTCTTTATGTCACCCATTCTAAACCTAGAGCCATTGCTGTGTTTGTCATTTTTTTGTGTTTTATTGCATTGAGAAACTTATATGTCATATGAACAGGCGCTATCAATGCTGCATTTGACTCATTATCATCTTTATACTCCGTGTACAAGGCGTGGCGATATACAAGGGGCGACCTCAGCCTTTCTGATCAGACCACAATGGGAACTGGAAACTCAGATCCTGGAATATTAAGTTAATGCTGTGAAAACAGAAATTGAAAAAAAGGCAGTTGCATCACTCTTATGCAACTATGACATAATTTGTCTGCATGAAGTAAGGACACGTTTATCTGCTTCATTTCCGGGATGTGTAACTTATATTAGTAATGATAGAACAAATGGTCATAGAGGAGGGACATGCCTATTCATTCGACAACATCTGAATGAGTATGTGTTTGATGTTGATGTTTCTATCATGGACCAAGTACGGTTTTAAATGGAATGCGTCCCAATGGAATTAAATGGAATGCGTGTTATTTGGATCATGTTATGTACCTCCATCTGACTCTGACTATTTCATTTATGTACGACTGAGCAGTTCAGGAGAAAATTAAAAGTAGTGCATGTAGTAGAGGATCCGTGTTGATTGATGACATAAACGCCCGCCTCGGTACCTCAGTTAGGGCATCACCAAGCTGAGCGAGCGGGCATGGCACTCCACTCTTACCCTTCAGTTCCAGACTCGGTGCTAACTTCAAGCAACAATGCCACAGCTATTCTAGGAATGTGTATAGAAGAGCAGTTGCTTGTAAATAATTTACAAACGCCAGATTCGCATTTCAAAAGTAAGGAAACTTTTCGTAAGGGAAAGGAGTGGATTTACGAATTAGGTACGTGTTTAGTGTCGGATCAGATATAATCATAACTTTGATGTTATTCATGCGCCAATTGTTATAACCCTGCAACCCCCATCGCCACGCCTTGAATCGCATGACAAGAGCATCTGATTTAGGCAAACGGAACGGAGTGTGATATCACGGTGGCGCCAAGTAACACAACAGTCAAACTTGAATTAAATTAAAGTCCATGACATGGTTTGTGAAATCTTTTTATCTAAACTAAATGAGCAAAACGTTCAAATGCTCTTTGACGGGGACTTCAATTCAGTAGCCTTCCACCTTAGCGACACTCTGTATAGCTGTGCCTATGCCAGTAGGTCCCGTGTCACTCTAGAAGAAGTGTGTGAGATAAAATATTAGGCGAGGATGATCAAGCTAAACCTTGGCAAGCGATTAATTGACGTCTCACCACGTGGCGAACCTGGTAGTGTAGATTCCAAGCCAAATGACGAAGTGTTCAAAAATCACTTTGCGAGAACATTTAGCCCGCCAAATACAGATTAGCTTGATGTTAATGAGTTACACACAGATATATCTATACCTGTATTAGATGAGCCAATTACTCCTAATGAAATAGCGAATCAAATAAGAAAGTCAAAATCCAACAGAGTCAGTGAACCAGATAGTTTGCCAGCAGGCCTATCCAAAATTCTACCTGCCGAGGAATGGATCACGTATATCACTATATGTAACAACTCATTCTTATCTGACTCATGCTCTTTCTCTTAGACGACTGCAAAACTCTTCACGATACTCAAGCGTGGATCTAAATCAGAACTAGGAAGTTATAGAGGTATACCTGTTAAAAATAGTATAGCCAAGATATACGATATGATTTTATCCACTCGTCTTAGTCACGGAACATACAGAGATCAAGCCGGGTCGCAGCAGGTAGGGCGAGGGTGTATAGAGCATCTAGACCCATTAAGACTACTAATGGGTGTAGCAAGGAGAAAGAAACAGAAACTATACGTAACATCTGTTGATTTTAGCAAAGCATATGACTGCGTACCGAGACATAGACTGTTTTTTTGTTTTGTTTTTTTTACTATGAAGCGAATGTGATGTGGGCTGACTATGCTTATATCTTTATGATATATATATGTATAATATATACATGTATCAATGCACCAATAGTGTGATAGGGACTGCTCTGGTCGCTGCTACTGTTGGTGTTCGTCAGGGCTCACCTACGTCATGCATTCTGTTCGCTTTATATATAAATATTATGATAAAGATGGCAAAGCAAGGCAGCCCTGTAAATGGCTTCCTTGAATGCTTCTGTGTATTGGCTTTGATGGATAAAAGCTTTGCTCTCTACGTCTAAGGACGGTAGGATATGGAAAGTTAGAATTTTGTATGTTTGTTGTAATATACACGGTATGGTAATCAGTGATAGGAAGATAAACTTTATGATTGTAAACGCTAGTTGGGAGGATAGGGAACCTATAGTATACAATAATGTTGTTATTGGATATTGTAGTCAATATATATATATATATATATATATATATATATATATATATATATATATATGTGTGTGTGTGTGTGTGTGTGTGTGTGTGTGTGTGTGTGTGTGTGTGTGTGTGTGTTTTACGTGTGTGTGTGTTTGTGTGTGCCTTCGAGGGGACATACACACTTCCAAATACATGCAAGATATAAACAGGCACGATAGCACACACACACACACAATCATGTGCGTGTTCGAATAAATACATTCACAGTGAAGAAGAACAGAAAAAGATGAAATATTCAGATCCAGCAATTAAGACGCAGGATTAAATCATTCCAGACAGAGAATCAATAAGAAAAAAAAGTAAGATGAAAAATATTCAAAGAATAGAAAAGACAAAACAAAAAGCGAATAAAGGAAAGACCAAGAAAAGGTTTCAAGAAGAGGGTGGACAAGAAAGTGAACGTGACATGGCCATAAAAGGTGATGCCACTGGATCAGCTGATCAATGCGTCTCTAAAATTTCGACCGATAATCCAAATCCCTTATTTCTCTCCCTCCTTGCCTCTCTTGGTTTATTTTCGTCTCAATCTCTCCCTCCTTTTCGGCCACATATCATTTGGAAATGCGGCAGAGCTACAACAAAGGGTGATTTTTTATTTATGACCCAATTAGAGAGTAAAGGATATTTCATATAATGCATTCAGTTCATTATGAAGAAGGGGATGACTCATCTGTTTCATCACTAAACATAGCGTCTACTGGACTGAGAAAGCATCGTCACGAGAAGTTTTACACCTTACGGTCAACTTAGGTCTATACGCAGTCTCTTTGTATCTGAATTTTATTTCTCTCACATCCTACGTCCATTTTACACAACAAAAAACTTCTCTTTCTAGAATTTTATTTTTCCAGACCTGCATTGTACAGAAGACTCTCTTTGCACGGACAACCTCATATATATGTGTTTATATATATATATATATATATATATATATATATATATATATATATATATATATATATATATATATATATATATATATATGTATATATACATATATATATATATATTTATATATATATATATATATATATATACATATATATATATATATATACATACATACATATACATATACATATACATATATATATATATATATATATATATATATATATATATATATATATATATATATATATTTATATATATATATATATATATATATATATATATATATAAATATGTATATATATATATATATATATATATATATATAAATATATATATATATATATATATATATATATATATATATATAAAAGTATATATATATATATATATATATATATATATATATATATATATATATATATATATATATATATATATATATATATATTTCTTTCCACTCCTGACTTGTTTTCTTAGACAAGTTAATGCAACTATATGTAATTTTTTTCACCATCAAAAAAATCATTATAATATACAAACAAAGAACCGTAGAACAAAAATGACGTCATTTGACCGTATTAATCCATTTTGACAGCTCGCCATACTCCCGTGCATCAAAGGCCAAACAAAACTGACCCATTGCTTTACTGTGTTAAGATTCGAGTGACAGCTATCAAGATTACATCAATCAGAGCATTAGTCTGGAGATTGTTTAACGTGCCAGGTGAGAAGTAACGTTTTACAGGTAAATGGTTTCCAAGATGATTCTTTACAGATACAAGTTGACTGTGACCTGTGCTGTGACCCTCTTACGTGACCCAGAGGCTGTGTTCGGGTTAGCTACGTTCTGGTTAGAAATAACATGTCCTCCTGGAGTCTCTGCAGTCAATGGTTGGACTCCTTGTTCTTATCCGGTTTTGGGAAAGCTGTATAAGGTTTCAGCCGTTTCCTAACATATGTCCAGTGGTGCATACAACGACATATCTAAACCTCTGTACTCCTCTTGCCAACAGAGTAGCCGAGTATGCTGATGGAGAACGAGGAAGAAAATGGAAAAAAGAAAAGGAGAAAAGAAGCATTGAGAAAGAGAATACTCCAAGAAAAAATGGACATGGAATTATCATAGGAAAAAACGGGATAAATAATGGTACATATATTCTTTCTTTTAGAAAAGTTTATTATATAATTCACTTCAATCTCCCAAACAAGTGTTCTAAAATTAATTGAAACGACAAAAACTTACGCATATTTAGCAGTGGGAGTAAATATGAAAGTGTCCTGTATGGTACATGAAACATCGACTTCGCAAGAGAAGTAAACAAAAAATGATATTGTTTGACAATTAAACTAGGAATAACTATAAAGTTCAATGACACTGAACTATGCCTTTGCTTTATATGGAACAAGAACTCATACATGTATATCACAATTTCATAAAGTCCTTACAATGAATTCAGCATAGTTTCATAACAATAAACACAAACCATGAAGTGAAGAAACTGAACACCACATGCAGCACCTTCCCTGTTTGGCGGGTACTGTTCCCGTTATAGAAAACGTAAACCACGTTCACAAATACCTCCAGGAAAGACAATTCCTTTAGAAAATAAACATAAGATGACCCGATTGCCTTACATCCAGTTGTTGATGATGTAGTGCAAACGCCAATTCTGGGATCGCCACAGTTTATCTATAAAGAAATAAAACCATATGAGCGTTTCAAATCTTAATGACTGCTGTGAATGACACACGATATCACAAACTATTCATATCATACCAATGGTTCCGAGTCTAAAGATCAAATACATACGTGAACGTCGTCCGCATAGCTCATTGAAGTCATAGCTCTCAATGTAATTAAACTTCTCAACGAATCTCTTCCAGGGGCAACCGAGGCTAGTTTCACAACCCGGCAGCTTTATACTTGCTTCATTGAGAAGAGCGCTCACCCACCAACTGAAATTAAAGATAGAAATAAAATAAGATTCAGAAAGCATATGCATTACCAAATGGCAGAACGAAAGGTCAAAACTGCAAGGAGGAACACGAATATAAAACTTTACTAAATAAAAGGTATTCGTCCTTTACCTTTTTTCCCCGCAGGAAGAGAGGACGAACGCCAAGTTGCTTCCATACCCAGCAAATCGGGACGTTTGCCACAGGCGATCCCAGTTGATAGTTTCTTCAGTGAGTGGATCTTCATCCTTGAACAGGCCCAAGAGCGTTATCAACTGCAAAATAAACAAGAGATGATTACCAAGTCGTTGAAGGAGGCTTATCTATGATTACTTTCACCTAACCCTTCATCCTCTGTGTCATTTCGAACATGTCTGTTACCCACCGGCACAGTTGCTTCCATGTTGGCAAAGTAGGTCGTGGCGTCGATATCAGTCTTGTTATGCTCGATCCGGTTTCTGTAAATATTATGATTATCAGTTTTATTTCAGATTTTTTTTTTTATTATGGGAATTTGCCTATCGAAATTGACATACAAATATATAAACACAAGAAAAAAGGAGAAGAGAAAGTGATATAGTAGATAAACAGACATGAACATTTTAAAAAGGAAAATAGCGGAGATATACAAACAAAGAGAACCACAAGTCAGTTACTCAACCGGAAATGTAAGAGGATATCTTTGCCTAAAACACAGGCTTGGTTGTAGGAGATTTTGTGGGCGTGTCCATGGTCGTGGTATATCCTCAGGTCTTCCCAGTACTCCAGCACCTACGGACGAGTATGCATTTTATTTGACACTCCGTGATATATGCACAGGTAGACCGGTAAAAAGACATGATAGATAGATGTTGATATATATATAGACAGTATATATACTGGTGTATATATACCGATATATTGTTTATACAGAAATTGATAATAAAAAAAACGTGAGTAAACGCCTAATAAGCCACAAGAGATGATAATGATGATGACGATAATGGAGAATAAGGATCCTAAAGACGTTCTGCTCACCTGAAGGTCGCGTGGAGTGAAAACAGCGCACCAGGGAGAAGGACTCAGTGGGTACCATGCCTTTAGGTATCGACATGCATTGTACATCGTGCGGAGTTTGGCTGGGAAGAATTATGAAAAGTTATGATAAAACCCCAAGCTAATTGTAAGAAAATCAGTGAAGACAATGTGCACATTCAGCCACGGTGTGTGTATACACTGGAATACGAAAAAAGATAGTTGCTACAAGATATTGTACGGCGTCACTGAATGGAAAAGATAGTCACTAATTTATCCTTCTTTTAGCGCTCCCCACGCACAAAGAAGCACATACATCCAACACTTACTTAAAGTCAAGGAAACACCAATCCGTTTGGAAATCCTATTCATGATTGCCTCGAAAATCTTTCCCTTTGTGAAGGTATGGAAAGGCTTCTGATTCTTGTCCAGAAGCACCACTTCGTTGACGTAATTCCTGCATTGGTCGAAGAACTAGAAAGCGAATAAACATCAATTAAACGAAAGTTCATTTTTTTAAATGAAATACGATCGATATGTATGTGTGGCGATGGTCAATAAAAGAAGGACATCTGTGACATACCTGCAGAACTGGAGAGCCGGTCACGGAAAGGCCCACATGACCCCATCGGTTCCCATACAACATTTCGAGGTAAGAAACGGCGCTTTCATACGTCTGCCGGGAAGGTGCGAAGGCGATCTGCCGATAGAGAGAGCTAGATAGATTGATCGGAAAAAAGGTGGGAAGAAAGAAGAAAACTTAAACACATTCTTTAATAGAGTTTAACGAAAGATATAGAAAAAATATTGTAACTGTTAAAAATACCAAAATATGTACCTCAACCTTGTAAAATGTTAGAAAAGACAAGAAAATGGTTTGTGTGTTATGGCATACATATCGCTAGCATATCTTATGTAGTTATTTGTTCAAAATAAGCATATTTCATTTACAAGAAATGGTAAAATATGGGAGGCGTTAGCATGAAAATGAGAGATAGAGAAAGATAGAGACAGAGAGTGAGTGAGAGCGAGAGGGATAGAGGGAGAGAGAGGGAGAAAGGAAAGGGAAATAGAGACGGACGGAGGGAGGGAGGGACAGAGAGAGGGAGAGAGAGAAAGAGAAAGGGAGAGAAAGTGTGTGTGTGTGTGAGAGAGAGAGAGAGAGAGAGAGAGAGAGAGAGAGAGAGAGAGAAGAGAGAGAGAGAGAGAGAGAGAGAGAGAAGAGAGAGAGAGAGAGAAGAGAGAGAGAGAGAGAGAGAGAGAGAGAGAGAGAGAGAGAGAGAGAGAGAGAGAGAGAGAGAGAGAGAGAGAGAGAGAGAGAGAGAGAGAGAGAGAGAGAGAGAGAGAGAGAGAGAGAGAGAGAGAGAGAGAGAGAGAGAGAGAGAGAGAGAGAGAGAGAGAGAGAGAGAGAGAGAGAGAGAGAGAGAGAGAGAGAGAGAGAGAGAGAGAGAGAGAGAGAGAGAGAGAGAGAGAGAGAGAGAGAGAGAGAGAGAGAGAGAGAGGACTAGAGAGAGAGAGAGAGAGAGAGAGAGAGAGAGAGAGAGAGAGAGAGAGAGAGAGAGAGAGAGAGAGAGAGAGAGAGAGAGAGAGAGAGAGAGAGAGAGAGAGAGAGAGAGAGAGAGAGAGAGAGAGAGAGAGAGAGAGAGAGAGAGAGAGAGAGAGAGAGAGAGAGAGAGAGAGAGAGAGAGAGAGAGAGAGAGCTAGAGAGAGAGAGAGAGAGAGAGAGAGAGAGAGAGAGAGAGAGAGAGAGAGAGAGAGAGAGAGAGAGAGAGAGAGAGAGAGAGAGAGAGAGAGAGAGAGAGAGAGAGAGAGAGAGAGAGAGAGAGAGAGAGAGAGAGAGAGAGAGAGAGAGAGAGAGAGAGAGAGAGAGAGCTAGAGAGAGAGAGAGAGAGAGAGAGAGAGAGAGAGAGAGAGAGAGAGAGAGAGAGAGAGAGAGAGAGAGAGAGAGAGAGAGAGAGAGAGAGAGAGAGAGAGAGATGAAGAGAGAGAGAGAGAGAGAGAGAGAGAGAGAGAGAGAGAGAGAGAGAGAGAGAGAGAGAGAGAGAGAGAGAGAGAGAGAGAGAGAGAGAGAGAGAGAGAGAGAGAGAGAGAGAGATGAAGAGAGAGAGAGAGAGAGAGAGAGAGAGAGAGAGAGAGAGAGAGAGAGAGAGAGAGAGAGAGAGAGAGAGAGAGAGAGAGAGAGAGAGAGAGAGAGAGAGAGAGAGAGAGAGAGAGAGAGAGAGAGAGAGAGAGAGAGAGAGAGAGAGAGAGAGAGGAGATAGGAGAGAAGGAGAGTGATGATTGTATAGAATGCTTGTATATTACATTAAATCCAGAAATAAATCAAATACAAATACCATGTGAATACTGCACGCCAACTAGCAAGGCAATCGCCGGGTCAGGTCAGGTCAACTTTGAATGATGGGTGGTTCGCACATAGTTGCTTTCCCAAGTATCTAAACCCTCAAAAAGAGCTTAATGCCCTCGAGAGTCACGCCTCCTATATTGTTATATTATAGCGACGTATTGTTTTATCGTAATTGTAATGTATAGTAAATCGAATTGTTATTATTTTGTTAACTCAGTCATTTTACTTATCCTTTTTTTTGCGAAATGCACACACACATAACTCACTATAGATACACCATCTACCCTTCGCATTCTTGCATTAACTATTCTTATTTTTCTGCTCACAAACACACTTTGACACCGCAACTAGGATGCCATGGCATAAAACGATTATTCAGTAACTCGGCAGGACGACGTGTGCCACCCACAATAATTTTTTTATTGCCCTTGTTTTGTTTAAAAGCAGGTTATTTACTTTCACAATATTTCTCGCCTAACTCATCTTTCTACTAATTCCTCTTCTCCCAACCACATACTTGACTGATTGTTATATTGACGACTATTGAATAATATTTAACGATAATGCTTTTCGATTTTGTTTTAATTTTCATACACTCATTCATTATTGTTACCAATCTTGGCTTATCAGCATCTCCTCTGTGAAAGAAAATTAACCACTTTGAGGACAAGATTCGGTTTTTCATCCCATTTACCCAGTCTCGGCCTACCACAGCCCACCTCCACGAGGATGAGAACCGGGCGCTTCTTTCTTTATTCACTCATCTCAAGGACAGCCAGAGCGGTTATTTATCGTATAATTATTCCGGGCCTGCCCCGATGTTTGGCTGAGAGAGCCACGACGGTCTCACGAGAAAACGTCTATTGTACCGACCTATAACACGGTCCACTGCTAAGTACCTCGAGCACCCGTTACTTTTCGCCCGACACAGCTCCAGCAGTTTTTCGGCTAACAGAGCCATGAGTATTGCTCCCTGTAGCAAACTGACCTAGCGTCACATTAAGAAGAGATACCGCCAGCACGGCAACGTTTTTCGGCCGAGCAGCCACGCGTCCCTTCGAGAACTTACCGCTAGTACGTAACGACCATATCATGGTCACATCAGTAAGTACTGATATATGTAACTTTGCAAATGTTAATGATA
>BOPN01000248.1:382500-395000 GCA_017312705.2 Penaeus japonicus
TTTGGAGCATCTTATCGAAGAGAAGGTCCAGTAGCTGCTGGATGTTCTTGTGTATCTGCTCGATTATCAGCTGTGCCATTTCCAGGCACGGGGGCGATCCTGAAGAGTCCCTTGATTCTGTCCCCTCAACGCCACAGTGGAGTCTTGCTGATTCTTGAAGCTGAGATTCTGATGTTTCTCTCTCGCTAGACTGGCTTTCTGCTGCCCCACAGTCTTCTGATTGGACCTCTGCTGCCGCCCGCTCTTTCGGCTGTGCTTCTGACATTCCATGCTCTTCAGATTCAGCTCCCCTTGCCTCCTGGTCGCTGACTGCTGACTGCTGTTCCTCGGAACCAGCTTCTCCTGACACCACCCGCTGTTCGTCACGCTCGGACACCGTCAGTTTCTGTGGACAAAGTGAGAGTAAGCGGGACATTCATATGACCAAAAAAAGAAAGAAATTGTGAAGAAAGTATCCAGATAAACACACAAAAAAGTGAGAAACACACACAAAAGAAAAAACCGGTGAACAAAAGAGTCTGACCAACAGTCTGTCTGAATCTCTCATGTAAAGAGACAGACAAACAGACAAACAAAAGAAATGGTAGCAAGACATAGAGACAGAGATAGAGAAGGGAGGGGAGTGGTTACTTGTAGATAGATAGAGGCCACGAATACATATATATATATATATGTGTGTGTGTGAGAGAGAAAAAAACAATATAAACAAAATGGGTTAATTGCAAAATGAAACATTTTCGTTATCCAGGAGGATTTTAAAACTGTTTTTGTCTCAATTTGCAATATAACTATTTTGTGTGCATTAGTATTTTCTGCTACTCTTTTGTCACGGTAGCTTATTTTGTCATCCTACACGCACACACACATGCACACGCACAGACACGCATATGCATATATATGTATGTGTTTGCAATAGTGCAATAACCATTTATATATATATATATATATATATATATATATATATATATATATATATATATTATGTCTGCCCTAATTGATATTATGTCCATCGAATATAATTTTCACATGCATACTTTGCTATTGCTTTCTATAAAATGGAATCGTCAATGTAATTTGTATATTCCATGTCATTCTAGTTGTTATACGTATCCTAACACTTACACAAATATACATACATATACATACGCTCGTTGCTTTATCTGTATACTCTCTTTCTGTCACGTCAGACATACCAGTGTTGCTTTGTCTTTCCCTATGTATTGGTGCAACACTTCCCTCATCACATTCCAAATGTCACGTCACAAGAAAACATGCGATTCACAAATTCTCAGACAAATCATACATTGTGGTAGACAGTCTCCTCCCGGAGAAAAGAGGAGCAACACCTCGATCCAACATACGACTGTTCAAGCTCAAGCAATAACCATGAAAGCTGGGTACCATTGGATAAAGACGCAACTACACGTAGCGAAAAAACAAACCTTTCGGCATGACGTAGTTTTAATTATGACGTAACATCATAAAACCCTTTTCTTCCGGAAACGAAAAATAATCGGGGTATATTATTTTGAAAATAATTAAAAAACGAGAAACGGGAGAGAAGGGTGGGTCCAGGGGGGGGGGGGGGGCAAAGCCCCCCTTTTGACATAGGGCAGGCTAAAATCGCTCGAGTGAAAATGAACCTGCCACGCAGTGGCAAGAAGGAGGGGTCCAGGGGGAGGGGCGAAGCTCCTTGGCTAGGGCAGACCCTAACTAAAATCGGTCAGTTCCGTGGTCAGTGGGTTGTGCATCCGATTTGAAGTTACAGGCCACGCAGTGGCCTTAAAAGTGGGGGAGGTCCAGGGGGGGGGGCGAAGCTCCCCCTTGGCTCGTGCAAACCTAAAAACTAGGCCAGGTTAGGTTAGGTTTATGGGTTGGGTTTTGATTACGAAAAAAACGCTAAATTTCCCGCCAAAAATCGCTTAGTTCCGTATCGCCGGTGGCGCGCGTGTAGCGAGGGAGGGGGTGTAACTCAGCAACGAAAGGTTTCCGATGGAAATGAGCAGCGAAACTGTACAAAACAGAACGAAAACTACCAGAAAAATATCGTGTCGTGCCTAGAGGGTTGGTTGCGTCTTTATCCAAATTTACCGAAAGCTGTTTCGGCCACATTCTTCACACCCGAAGCTACGGTACCAACTTTCATGCAGAGTTCCAAACAGACCATTTTTAGTTTATATATTCATATAGAGAGAGAGAGATAGAAAGAAAGACAGAGACATATATGCAGCGAAAGGGGTGGGGGGTGAGGGAGAGGGAGAGGGAGAGGGAGAGGGAAAGGGAGAGAGAGAGAAGAAGAGAGAAGGAGGGAGGGTGGGAGAGGGAGAGGGAGAGAGAGGAATTACATTGTGGAAAATAGAATATAAACAACAGGATCAAGGAACCCAGAGCTAGCCTAACCTTGCCGTCTCCTTCCATCTCAGCCGAGTCTCTTCACGCCGTCAATTGCTGTTTTTTCCAACTTCTTTTCTCAGTACTAACTTAATCTTCTTCTCTTCTTTATTTCCTAGCCTTCTTGCTCATTCAGAGGCAAATCGAGAAGAAATTGGGAGGAGAAGAACTTCGCACATCTCACTTCCGCCAAGGTTCGTCGCCAACTGCCGCTCGAGGACTTTCGGCGGGAAAATTTCGCGCCAAAAAGGGAGTACTCTTATTCAAAATGGTATGACTATAGATTAAATATCTTTAAAAAATGTGGATAAGAATAACAAGAAAATTTAGACAAGGGCTAACCTAAGGAATGGTATAATAAGATGAAAGAATAAATGATAACAAATCCGATATATACACTTTTTAAAAGATGCTCATTACGGGAGGAAATAAAAGAAATATCTAACATGGACATGAACGACGGAATAAAAATTCAAATAATGATCAGATATATATATATATATTTTTTTTATAAATAAAATTTATGGACTGTGTGAGCATTTGTTTGTGTGTGTGTAGGTAAAAAAAGAATATATATATATACATATATATACATATATATATGTACATATGTGTATATATATATGCATATATATTCATATCTGGCTTTACTCTCTGAGGCCTCCTGGTTCGCAAAACATGGCAATGCCATGCTAGCCTCGAGCATGTGAATCCAGTCACTCTCACTAGCTTCATTGCCACCTAGCCATGGCCTCCTAACTAGCTTCATTGCCACCTAGCCATGGCCTCCTAACGCCTCCCTCCATCAACTTCCACCAAGGGTCGTGCTGTGGCATGGCTGCAGGGGCGGCATCCCAGACGGTGAACCCATAGTGACGCTTGTGACGGTCTGCTTAACCTACATCTTTTTCTCTCCTGCGGATATATTGGCATCCGTTCACATACTTTGAGAGGGGCGATCTCATGGCAAGACTCCTGCACATTGGCCCTTGTTGCATTTCTTTTCCTAGATGGATTCCGAAGATAAGATGAGGTGGTATGCATTGACACCCCCCTCCCCCTCCATAAGACGAAGTATAGTGAGGCCTGCCCTCCCTCCCTCCTCATAAGACGAAGTATAGTGAGGCCTGCCCTCCCCCCCCCTCATAAGACGAAGTATAGTGAGGCCTGCCCTCCCTCCCTCCTCATAAGACGAAGTATAGTGAGGCCTGCCCTCCCTCCCTCCTCATAAGACGAAGTATAGTGAGGCCTGCCCTCCCTCCCCCTCATAAGACGAAGTATAGTGAGGCCTGCCCTCCCCCCCCCCTCATAAGACGAAGTATAGTGAGGCCTGCCCTCCCTCCCCCTCATAAGACGAAGTATAGTGAGGCCTGCCCTCCCTCCCTCCTCATAAGACGAAGTATAGTGAGGCCTGCCCTCCCTCCCCCTCATAAGGCGAAGTATAAAGTATAGTGAGGCCTGCTCTCCCACTCCCCCTCATAAGACGAAGTATAGTGAGGCCTGCCCCCTCCCCTCATAAGACGAAGTATAGTGAGGCCCTGCCCCCCTCCCCCCTCATAAGACGAAGTATAGTGAGGCCTGCCCTCCCTCCCACTCATAAGACGAAGTATAGTGAGGCCTGAGAGAGAGAGAGAAGAGAGAGAGAAATAGTGTCTGAAAGAGAGATAGATAGATAGAGAGAGACTATACTATACTAGACTATACACTATACCCCCTCATAAGATGAAGTATAGTGAGGCCTGCCCTCCCTCCCACTCATAAGACGAAGTATAGTGAGGCCTGCCCTCCCTCCCACTCATAAGACGAAGTATAGTGAGGCCTGCCCTCCCTCCCTCCTCATAAGACGAAGTATAGTGAGGTTTGTGCCCCCTCTCCCCCTCATAAGACGAAGTATAGTGAGGCCTGCCCTCCCTCCCTCCTCATAAGACGAAGTATAGTGAGGCCTGTGCCCCCTCTCCCCCCTCATAAGACGAAGTATAGTGAGGCCTGCCCTCCCTCCCCTCTCATAAGACGAAGTATAGTGAGGCCTGCTCTCCCTCCCTCCTCATAAGTCGAAGTATAGTGAGGCCTGCCCTCCCTCCTTCCTCATAAGACGAAGTATAGTGAGGACCTGCCCTCCCTCCTTCCTCATAAGACGAAGTATAGTGAGGCCTGCCCTCCCTCCCCTCTCATAAGACGAAGTATAGTGAGGTCTGCCCTCCCTCCCCCCTCATAAGACGAAGTATAGTGAGGTCTGCCCTCCCTCCTTCCTCATAAGACGAAGTATAGTGAGGCCTGCCCTCCCTCCCTCCTCCTAAGACGAAGTATAGTGAGGCCTGCCCTCCCTCCTTCCTCATAAGACGAAGTATAGTGAGGCCTGCCCTCCCTCCCTCCTCATAAGACGAAGTATAGTGAGGTCTGCCCTCCCTCCCTCCTCATAAGACGAAGTATAGTGAGGCCTGGCTAATATGTAAGTTCCAGCAGCTTTGCTCATCATATGCTTAATAAACGTGTTAATTCTATACATACCAAAATATGTAAACATGATTATGATAACAACAACAAATAGTGATGATTATGGTGATACTAATGATGATGATAATGATAATGAAAATGGCAATGATGATAACTAAAATAAGATGACAATAACGATGATGATAATAGTAATAATAATGATCAATACGATAGTAAATATGATATTATAAATTTACATATATAGACCGATGTTACCATATAGTAACCCCGTAAAATACTCGAATTTTCTCCGTCACGGATTGTTTACATTGTGAAGGTTAACTAAAGAAAATTAAGTTCCTGCCAAGGTTCTCACGCTCGATCTAAATTTCAAACCTTTTTCACATTACAAATGGCTGCAAATGAGGTTGAAAACTTTCCTGAAAATTTCACCGCGGATAAAGCAAAGAGTAGGTGGTAGATGTTTTCTTTTTAAATAGGTATAATCAAGAAAAGAAAACAAAAGTAATGTACATTATTTGGTTTGTGTTTACTTTACATTTGATTTCCGATGCATGGGAGGGGGTATATATATATATATTTTTTTTTTTTCTGAAAGGATAATAAAGCAATGTAATGTGAATTGAAGAAGGAAAGGCCTATATCTGAAGTCCAATAGTAACACACTGTCCAGCGATCACCAATGCCTCTGTGCCTCACGCTCAAGCAGAGGCCAACAAACTTCCATCATGTATATTCTGTTAAGAGAGAGAGAGCTTGGGCAGGTTTCTTATTTGATGGTGAATTGCCAAGGAGCTCTGTCTTTGCAGAATAAAGGTGGCTGAGGTTTGTTGGTCTTTGCAAGAGCAGACGACCAGCAGTGGCAAACGTGCAGGTGTCTCCAGAACATTTACCAAACGCTTTCTGAACAGAGGCTTTCAGGGCATAGATACAATGAAAAAGAGCTGGTCATAGTAAGATTCACGTGAACAGTACATAAACCTCATGTGAAAGTGCTCATTCCTAAAGTCATGTGTGCAAGGTACTTTCCTGCTTTTCTGATAATTAGTTTTTATCTTAAATTGCAGTTATCTGCATTCTCTAGGAAACAAAAGAAAATAATCAGAATTACTGATTATGTATTCATTGAATGATAAGTTTTAAGGATAAACAATGATAATGATGTTGGTGATAATTATAGACACAACAATGATATTGAAAATAATAATGACTGTAAATAAACATCCATCTTTTCTGTGCCTTTACAAAATACTTATTATGATTAGCTGTCAATTCTTCTCTAATACGCACTACATATTCCTTGAACTAAATATTCCTAAACTTACGAATCTCTACTTAAACAGTTGCATTGCGGGAAATTTTAGCAGCTTTGACGGGTGGTGATGTGCTCGAGGCTCTGGAGGCAGCCCGAGAAGCCGCGGGCAATGACATGGTAGCACTCATGACAAGGGTGTTTCCATTGGTCACTCAAGTCACAACACAAGTCATTGGGAAGTATGGTTTCACGCAGGATGGTGTAGGTATGCTATTTACTATCATTATTATTTTTGTTGTTGGTGTATTTGTTTTTAATCATAAATATGTATATATATAATATATCTTCCCCCCTCATAAGACGAGGTATAGTGAGGCCTGTCCTCCCTCCCTCCTCATAAGACGAGGTATAGTGAGGCCTGCGCCCCCTTCCCCCTCATAAGAATAAGTATAGTAAGGCCTGCCCCCCTCCCCCTTCATAAGGCGAAGTACCGGCCTTCAGGGAATAACTTTTATTCAGCAGTAGGAGGCGTTACATTTTCACCTCATTGCACTGGGGGCGGAAGAACAAGCTGGCAAGCTCAATGATGACTTAGTGAACTCTCGGCTTGGCGAACCCCACCACCTCGTTGCTGAGAAGCACCAAGGTGCTGGGCTTCGCACGCATACACATATGCTGTATGTTAGCTTTTCCTTCATGTGTCTGTTTAATTATCATCTTTTTAAAATCTAATTATAGTTGTTTTTCCATGCGTGTGGATTCTCATCTGCGTCAGTTCATTCCAGTAAGGTTAGAAATAAAGCCCAAAAGACATTTTAAGCATAAACCTTTATTATTGAGAAAAAGGAACACTTTCAATCAATATTCAAAGAAACCATACATATGTTGATTCACAATTTCCGTGCATTTAAGGATTCCACAATCCTGATATCACCACACTTGAGAAATGAAGAACAGCAAAATGATAAATAAAATATAAGATAAAACAAATCGGTACTTGATGAAGCAAATGTGATTGACATAAATACGCAGACATATTTCACAATGCTAAAAACGGACAAAAATCAATTGAATAGCTCTTGCTCCTCTTACTGAATTCATCAGACCTTCCCATAAAAAGTCGCAGTTCCCAAGCAAACGCCAAATCACCAAAGGAGAATGGAAATAAGAAAAGAGAAAACTTCATTTCAAAAGTCGATACAAATAATGGGAGATCCTATATATGGGGAGACTTGATATTGAAAAAGAATGGAGGTAATCACTTCAAAAATAAAGATATACTAATCATCCTTCTCGTTTAGGATATTCCATAAGCTTAGTTACGCGTTTCATCGCCTTCTCCTCCAGAAACCGAGTCATCCTCAAAGGTTCCTCCTCCTACCCTACTCTCTGCCGAATCCTGCTCTTGCTTCTGCTCCTGTTCTTGCCTCGCGGATTCAGCACCTGTTTGTTCCTCATCCTTCAATCCCGGCGATTTCTCGACGTCAGAGCTCTTTTTATCGCTGTCTTTCTTCTTGGCAGTTGCTAACGACGTCAGGAAATCCAGCGGATTGGCTTTCAGCGACTTCCAGTCCTGCCAAATTTCTCCCTGGCTGGAAAGCATACTGCTGAAGTCACTTGTATCAGTGATGCTGCTGTTGAAATCAATGGAAATTCCTAGCACCGTTCTCAGAAACATGGCCAGTTGTAACATGTCCTGGAGCATCGTCTTGTTGAGCGACTCGGTTTCTGCAGAGCCACTGACCTCGCTTGACCTGGGTCCTACTGAGCTCTCCCGAGAGCCCTCCTTTGACGTCATCTGATCGTCGCTGTGCGTAGACTTCTGTCCGACTGGCCACTTTTTCACAATGATTTGGAGCATCTTATCGAAGAGAAGGTCCAGTAGCTGCTGGATGTCCTTGGTTATCTGCTCGACTATCAGCTGTGGCATTTCCAGGCACGGGGGCGATCCTGAAGATCCCCTTGATTCTGCCCCCTCAACACCAGAGTGGAGTCTTGTATCAGTGATGCTACTGTTGGAATCAATGGAAATTCCCAGCGCCGTTCTCAGAAACATGTCCAGGAAAATCGTCTTGTTGAGTGACTCGGTTTCTGCAGAGCCGTCGCTGTGCGTAGACTTCTGTCCGACTGACCACATTTTCATAATGATTTGGAGCATCTTATCGAACAGAAAGTGCAGTAGCTGCTGGATGTTCTTGTGTATCTGCTCGATTATCAGCTGTGGCATTTCCAGGCACGGGGGCGATCCTGAAGAGCAACTTGATTCTGCCCAATCAACACCAGAGTGGAGTCTTGTATCAGTGATGCTGCTGTTGGAATCAATGGAAATTCCCAGCGCCATTCTCAGAAACATGGCCAGTTGTAACATGTCCTGGAGCATCGTCTTGTTGAGCGACTCGGTTTCTGCAGAGCCACTGACCTCGCTTGACCTGGGTCCTACTGAGCTCTCCCGAGAGCCCTCCTCTGACGTCATCTGATCGTCGCTGTGCGTAGACTTCTGTCCGACTGGCGACATTTTCACAATGATTTGGATCCTCTTATCGAAGAGAAGGTCCAGTAGCTGCTGGATGTCCTTGGTTATCTGCTCGATTATCAGCTGTGCCATTTCCAGGCACGGGGGCGATCCTGAAGAGTCCCTTGATTCTGTCCCCTCAACGCCACAGTGGAGTCTTGCTGATTCTTGAAGCTGAGATTCTGATGTTTCTCTCTCGCTAGACTGGCTTTCTGCTGCCCCATAGTCTTCTGATTGGACCTCTGCTGCCGCCCGCTCTTTCGGCTGTGCTTCTGACATTCCATGCTCTTCAGATTCAGCTCCCCTTGCCTCCTGGTCGCTGACTGCTGACTGCTGTTCCTCGGAACCAGCTTCTCCTGACACCACCCGCTGTTCGTCACGCTCGGACACCGTCAGTTTCTGTGGACAAAGTGAGAGTAAGCGGGACATTCATATGACCAAAAAAAGAAAGAAATTGTGAAACAAGTATCCAGATAAAAACACAAAAAAGTGAGAAACACACAAAAAAGAAAAAAACGGTGAGCAAAAGAGTCTGACCAACAGTCTGTCTGAATCTCTCATGTAAAGAGACAGACAAACAGACAAACAAAAGAAATGGTAGCAAGACATAGAGACAGAGATAGAGAAGGGAGGGGAGTGGTTACTTGTAGATATATAGAGGCCACGAACACATATATGTCAGAAAAAATATATATAAACAAGATGGGTTAATTGCAAAATGAAAAATTTTCGTTATCCAGGAGGATTTTGAAACTTTTCGTCTCAATTTGCAATATACCTATTTTGTGTACATTAGTATTTTCTGCCATTGTTTTGACACGGTAGCTTATTTTGCCATCCTACACGCACGCGCACATGCACACGCACAGACACGCATATGCATATATATGTATGTGTGTGGAATAGTGCAATAACCATTTATATATATATATATATATATATATATATATATATATATATATATATATATATATATATATATTATGTCTGCCCTAATTGATATTATGTCCATCGAATATAATTTTCACATGCATACTTTGCTATTGCTTTCTATAAAATGGAATCGTCAATGTAATTTGTATATTCCATGTCATTCTAGTTGTTATACGTATCCTAACACTTACACAAATATACATACATATACATACGCTCGTTGCTTTATCTGTATACTCTCTTTCTGTCACGTCAGACATACCAGTGTTGCTTTGTCTTTCCCTATGTATTGGTGCAACACTTCCCTCATCACATTCCAAATGTCACGTCACAAGAAAACATGCGATTCACAAATTCTCAGACAAATCATACATTGTGGTAGACAGTCTCCTCCCGGAGAAAAGAGGAGCAACACCTCGATCCAACATACGACTGTTCAAGCTCAAGCAATAACCATGAAAGCTGGGTACCATTGGATAAAGACGCAACTACACGTAGCGAAAAAACAAACCTTTCGGCATGACGTAGTTTTAATTATGACGTAACATCATAAAACCCTTTTCTTCCGGAAACGAAAAATAATCGGGGTATATTATTTTGAAAATAATTAAAAAACGAGAAACGGGAGAGAAGGGTGGGTCCAGGGGGGGGGGGGCAAAGCCCCCTCTTTGACTAGGGCAGGCTAAAATCGCTCAGTGAAAATGAACCTGCCACGCAGTGGCTTAAGAAGGAGGGGTCCAGGGAGGGGGCGAAGCTCCCCCTTGGCTAGGGCAGACCTAACTAAAATCGGTCAGTTCCGTGGTCGGTGGTTGACATCCGATTTGAAGTTACAGGCCACGCAGTGGCCTTAAAAGTGGGGGAGGTCCAGGGGGGGGGGCGAAGCTCCCCCTTGGCTCGTGCAAACCTAAAAACTAGGCCAGGTTAGGTTAGGTTTATGGGTTGGGTTTTGATTACGAAAAAAACGCTAAATTTCCCGCCAAAAATCGCTTAGTTCCGTATCGCCGGTGGCGCGCGTGTAGCGAGGGAGGGGGTGTAACTCAGCAACGAAAGGTTTCCGATGGAAATGAGCAGCGAAACTGTACAAAACAGAACGAAAACTACCAGAAAAATATCGTGTCGTGCCTAGAGGGTTGATTGCGTCTTTATCCAAATTTACCAAATTTTCGATCTCCTCAAAACGAATAAAACAGGGCCATAAAACAAAATAATCATGCTTTTGTTTATTCTTGAAAAATATAATATATATATATATCTACAATCTTTTCGAGCATCAAAAATAAAGATTTGGATGAGATCTGATCAGGATTTTTTTTGGGAAAAAAGGAAGCGTCAGTTGCGCTCGGTCTTCAGAAAGGAATGCCATAGGAGCTGGAGGGGGACGTGGAGCCGCCGTTGCCGTTGCCGTTGCCGTTGCCATTCCCGTTCAGGGCGCTTCTTCCGTTGCCGTTGGCGCTGCCATTGAGTCCGTTGCCGTTATATCCATTTCCGTTTGTCCCGCTGCCGTTCTGCCCGTTTCCATTACCATTGACGCCGTTTCCATTGCCGTTGACGCCATTGCCGTTGTATCCATTTCCATTGCCGTTTCCATTACCGTTGACACCATTGCCATTGTACCCGTTGCCGTTACCATTGCCATTAACCCCATTTCCGTTGTACCCGTTGCCATTACCATTGCCGTTGCGACCATTTCCATTGATACCGTTCGCTCCGTTGCCATTTCCATTGATACCGTTCGCTCCGTTGCCATTGCCATTAGCAGCATAGCCATTCCTGCCATTGCCATTGGAACCTCCGTTGCCGTTGCCATTGGCAGCATAGCCATTCCTGCCATTGCCATTGGAGCCTCCGTTGCCGTTGCCATTAGCAGCATAGCCATTCCTACCATTGCCATTGGAGCCTCCGTTACCGTTGCCATTAGAGGCATAACCATTCCTGCCATTGCCATTGGAGCCTCCGTTGCCGTTGCCATTGGCAGCATAGCCATTCCTGCCATTGCCATTGGAGCCTCCGTTGCCGTTGCCATTAGCAGCATAGCCATTCCTGCCATTGCCATTGGAGCCTCCGTTGCCGTTGCCATTAGCAGCATAGCCATTCCTGCCATTGCCATTGGAGCCTCCGTTGCCATTGCCATTGGAGCCTCCGTTGCCGTTGCCATTAGCAGCATAGCCATTCCTGCCATTGCCATTGGAGCCTCCGTTGCCGTTGCCATTAGCAGCATAGCCATTCCTGCCATTGCCATTGGAGCCTCCGTTGCCATTGCCATTGGAGCCTCCGTTGCCGTTGCCATTAGCAGCATAGCCATTCCTGCCATTGCCATTGGAACCCCCGTTGCCGTTGCCATTGGCAGCATAACCATTCCTGCCATTAGCACCATTGGAACCGAAGCCATTGCCATTGGTGCGTCCGTTGCCATTAGAAGTGTATCCATTAGCTCCGTTCCTGCCGTTTCCGTTTCCTCCGTTGCCGTTTAGAGCATATCCATTTCCATTACCGTTAAGGATACCGTTAACGGCAGCAGCATAGCCGTATCCGGCGTCGGGAACGACTCCGATGAGTTCGTTGACGGAGTAGAAGCTCTCGGCTTGAGAACAGTCCACGTTGAACCACCAGTCACATACCAGGTACTGCTGGTTGAAGATGGTACCGTTGGGGCACAGGAAGGAGTCCTGTTGGCGCCTGAGGGCGCGGTCCTGGCAAATGTGGAAGACCTGGCAACCGGCTTCAATATCGGCGTAATAACCTTGCACCGCTTGGACATCGCAAGAGAAGCTGGTTTCAGGCACGGAGGCGAAAATGGGGTAGTCCTCACCGGGCACGCCGCCCCCGGGAATATTCTCGGACAATGCGGCAATCTCAGGGTCTACTCCGTACCCGCCATTAGGTAGTCCATATGTGTTGCTTGGAGGGGCACCGTAGCCATTACTTGGAGCACCAAAACCATTGTTTGAGGCTCCG
>BOPN01000248.1:402500-405000 GCA_017312705.2 Penaeus japonicus
CGTAAACACGCATACACACAACACATCTATGTGTGTTTGTTAATTGGTGAACGTATTTAGCCTATTTCTCTTTTGACTTTGATTTTATGAATATAGAATTTATTCTAATTCCAAACATTGTAAATCAGTAGTTCCATTAGATCACTAAAGAGGGAGTGAAATGTTTAGAACACATGACAACTCCTTATATCTATCTGTGTAATTCTATATACACACGCACATTCAAACACATTTACGGTTCACTTAAGGCTTTGTTGGAATGTTAATATCTATTCACTTTCCTTATACAAAAGAGATAAACTAGCAGAGAACCAGTCTGTCTATGGTGCCCATCTATATATCGTCCAGGATTTAGAAAATGTTGATGATTTCACAATACATAAAGACAATGGAAGTCGTGCCATATTTATTATTGCAAAAATATAAATTCTCTATTAAGCGCTAAAATATACATGCGTTTACTGAGAGGGAAGCCAGTTAAGGGACGAACAAGTCAGTTTAGAAAGGAACGCCATAAGAGGCAGCGGGAACTCCGTTGCCGTTGCCATTAAAGCCGTTCCCGATGCCATTGAAACCGTTGCCGTTTCCATTGCCATTACCGTTATATCCGTTTCCATTACCATTGCCATTTCCGTTCCTTCCATTTCCATTCACGCGAAGACCATTGCCGTTGTACCCGTTTCCATTTCCATTGCCATTCCTTCCATTGCCGTTGAAGGAGCTTCTTCCGTTACCATTGGATCCATAACCATTGCCGTTGCGACCATTTCCATTGATACCGTTCGCTCCGTTGCCATTAGCAGCATAGCCATTCCTGCCATTGCCATTGGATCCTCCGTTACCATTGCCATTAGCAGCATAGCCATTCCTGCCATTGCCATTGGAGCCTCCGTTACCGTTGCCATTAGCAGCATAACCATTCCTGCCATTGCCATTGGATCCTCCGTTTCCGTTGCCATTAGCAGCATAGCCATTCCTGCCATTGCCATTGGAGCCTCCGTTGCCGTTGCCATTGGCAGCATAACCATTCCTGCCATTGCCATTGGAGCCCCCGTTGCCGTTGCCATTAGCAGCATAACCATTCCTGCCATTAGCACCATTAGAACCGAAGCCATTGCCATTGGTGCGTCCGTTGCCATTGGAAGTGTATCCATTAGCTCCGTTCCTGCCGTTTCCGTTTCCTCCGTTTCCGTTTAGAGCGTATCCATTTCCATTACCGTTAAGGATACCGTTAACGGCGGCAGCATAGCCGTATCCGGCGTCGGGAACGACTCCGATGAGTTCGTTGACGGAGTAGAAGCTCTCGGCTTGAGAACAGTCCACGTTGAACCACCAGTCACATACCAGGTACTGCTGGTTGAAGATGGTACCGTTGGGGCACAGGAAGGAGTCCTGTTGGCGCCTGAGGGCGCGGTCCTGGCAAATGTGGAAGACTTGACAACCGGCTTCAGTATCGGCGTAATAACCTTGCACCGCTTGGGCATCGCAAGAGAAGCCGGTTTCAGGCACGGAGGCGAAAATGGGGTAATCCTCACCGGGCACGCCGCCCCCGGGAATATTCTCGGACAATGCGGCAATCTCAGGGTCTACTCCGTATCCGCCATTAGGTAGTCCATATGTGTTGCTTGGAGGGGCACCGTAGCCATTACTTGGAGCACCAAAACCATTGTTTGAGGCTCCATTGAGAGCGCCAAAGCCAAAACCATTTGAAAATCCTCCGTTTGGGGCTCCATAGGTGCTGGATGGCAGTATCTCTGCAGAGATAGTGCACACCAGACCTGAAATGAAGAGGAAAGTGCATTCGTGAATCTATTTTGTTACTGCTATTGTAAGAGTTTGTGTAATAAAGTGCTACTCACAAAGGCTTCTCATAAGGGCCTTACCACAAAGAAGTATTATTCTCATGTTGATCCCGTTGCAGTGCACGGCGAGGTCTGTAAGATGAAAATACGGAGAATGTGTCCAAAGGAGAAGAGAAAGAGGATGGGGGAGATGTGGGGAACTTCGCTTGACTCGACTTATATACTCCAGCTGTGCGATAGCTCCGCCCTCTGTTCCACTCTCACTCTATTTCGGCATTTTCTTGGTTCTTCATTGAAACAAAGTAATTCATGTTAAACTCACGTTTTCGCCTCAGTTTTTTTTCTCTCTTCTCAGAGGATGTTAAGTACATGGAATTCCCTGAGCTGATATCAAATCGGTTCCGAAAATTTTGGAAAGTATGATGCAGACATTATTGTACTCGATTTACCCACACATATACATATATGTAAGATTTATGTATACATGATTTATACACACATATACACGTCCGCACGCACTCGCATACACGTATATATATGTATATATATATATATATATATATATATATATATATATATATATATATATATATATATATATATATATATATATATATATATATATATATATGTTATATATACATATATATGTATGTATGTTTATATGCATACATACATATCGCATATATTGATATATA
>BOPN01000248.1:412500-415000 GCA_017312705.2 Penaeus japonicus
AGCCATTCCTGCCATTAGCACCATTGGAACCGAAGCCATTGCCATTGGTGCGTCCGTTGCCATTGGAAGTGTATCCATTGGCTCCGTTCCTGCCGTTTCCGTTTCCTCCGTTTCCGTTTAGAGCGTATCCGTTTCCATTACCGTTAAGGATACCGTTAACGGCGGCAGCATAGCCGTATCCGGCGTCGGGAACGACCCCGATGAGTTCGTTGACGGAGTAGAAGCTCTCGGCTTGAGAACAGTCCACGTTGAACCACCAGTCACATACCAGGTACTGCTGGTTGAAGATGGTACCGTTGGGGCACAGGAAGGAGTCCTGTTGGCGCCTGAGGGCGCGGTCCTGGCAGATGTGGAAGACCTGGCAGCCGGCTTCAATATCGGCGTAATAACCTTGCACCGCTTGGGCATCGCAAGAGAAGCCGGTTTCAGGCACGGAGGCGAAAATGGGGTAGTCCTCACCGGGCACGCCGCCCCCGGGAATGTTCTCAGCCAAAGCGGCAATCTCAGGGTCTACTCCATAGGCGCCGTTGGGCGGGCCATAGGTGTTGCTTGGAGGGGCACCGTAGCCATTACTTGGAGCACCAAAACCATTGTTTGAGGCTCCATTGAGAGCGCCAAAGCCAAAACCATTTGAAAATCCTCCGTTTGGGGCTCCATAGGTGCTGGATGGCAGTATGTCTGCAGAGATAGTGCACACCAGACCTGAAATGAAGAGGAAAGTGCATTCGTGAATCTATTTCGTTACTGCTATATGTATGTATGTATATATATATATATATATATATATATATATATATATATATATATACATATATGTACATATGTATGTATATGAACACATATTCCATATAGAGTAATTAGGACCATGGCCTCAATTTGAAGCACGCCTTGGATAGGTGGCAACAATGGTGAACATTTCATGACATGATCATGCATATATGTCCAAATCCTTTCTCTAGACAGCAACTTCGTGACTTCTAGCTAATCTCTGCAGTCTTCCTGATTGTGATTTCTAGAGTCAGGGAAATGGTAAAACATCTTGAGCATTTCACTTTTAATTCTTCGTTATTCATGAAACACAACTGTCAACTAATTCATCGAAGTTTCAGCAGCAGAAAGATCTGCAGTAATCAAACAGAGACGCAGCAAGCAACTATAGACAGCAGTGAAAGTTCCTACGTCTCTCATCACGTGTCTGTTAGAATAAGAGCAAGAATATGAAGTCGACTGTTATTCAATTTGTGATAAATAATCTTCTTGGAACACATTTATATATATATATATATATATATATATATATATATATATATATATATAATGTTATTCTCAGTTATTTCCCTTTTATACTAACTGAAAATTATCACTCATAGCAGAAACTGTGAGATTTTATTTTTTTTGTGATTGCGAAGACATTCGGAGCAGATTTTGAAAGTTTGACGAGGATGAAAAGCATTTTGATTTTGCATTATGACATATGGGTGTTTTGTGAAATTTAGATTCTGGTTCATTATACTTTTGTCCTTTTATGTCATTTTAGTTTCGCGTTGTGCACTATCTTATGAATTGTATAGAATTTAGAGATAAATGAAATGATGCTAAACTAATATTCCTTTTCGTCTTTTGATTATCTATTCATTTTAGGGGCATTTCCGAGCGGACATTTGAATATCTTCCTGGCTATTAAAATTGATAGGATTTCTTAAACTATCTTACAACTATTTAAAGTCAGCAAGTTACCATTTAAGAAGCTTCTTAGATAAAAAAAAACGGAATTTCCATTTTGTTATCAGAATAAAAAAAAAAAAAAAAAAAAAAAAAAAAAAGAAAAAAAAAAAAAGCCATGAGAGGTCATGGGATTACAGAGGTCAGTGCCTTTCTTACATCTGGGAAAGGGTCAGCAGGTGACTTTGTGTAAGGGTTCAGACCTTGTTCTCTGCGGGTGTGGTTTTGATGCACCGACAGCTATTAGGTATGTGACATAATGTCTATCATTGCCATTTGAGACTCCGTTGCCGTTGCCATTGCTCATCAAAGCATTCTATCTTTAGATGCGATGATAATGGGTCATAAGACAAAAAATAAAAAAGATTGTTCAGCATTTATTCTTGCAAAAATATAAATTCTCTATCAAGCGCTGCAATATACATGCGTTTACTGAGAGGGAAGCCAGTTAAGGGACGAACAAGTCAGTTTAGAAAGGAACGCCATAGGAGGCAGCGGGAACTCCGTTGCCGTTGCCATTGAAACCATTGCCGTTGCCATTTCCATTGCCATTACCGTTATATCCGTTTCCATTACCATTGCCATTTCCGTTCCTTCCATTTCCATTCACGCGAAGACCATTGCCGTTGCGGCCCATTTCCATTTCCATTGCCATTCATTGCCGTTGAAGAGCTTCTTCCGTTACCATTGATCCAGATAATCATTGTCGCTGCGACCATCGACATCGCCGTTCGCCCGTTGCCATTGGCAGCATAGCCATTTCTGCCATTGCCATTGG
>BOPN01000248.1:422500-425000 GCA_017312705.2 Penaeus japonicus
CACAACATATAGTATATATATATATATATATATATATATATATATATATATATATATGTCTGTTCGTATATATATATACATCTCTCTCTCTCTCTCTCTCTACATATATATATATATATATATATATATATATATATTTATATATATACACATATACATACATATGTATTTATGTATGTATCTATCTATATATGTATATATATGCATATATATACTTATAAATATATATATATGTATATATATATAATGTATACATATATATATATATATTCATATATATATACATATGTATATATAATATACATATATATACATACATATATATATATATATATATATATATATATATATATATATATATATATGTATATGTATTTGTAAGTTAAAAAAGGTTCTCAATAAAAACAATACGAAAACATATTTTCAAAGGGCATAAACCAAGAAGCTGCAGCATTTAAAAAGTGACCAGAATCTAAATCTGTTTCCTTTCTGTTATGGAAAAATATAAAAGAAAGAATTTCGAGGATTTACTCTCATGTCAAACTCAACTCCCGTTTTCTTTACCCGCCGGGTTACTAAACTAAATTTTGATACCAAAAATTTACGTTTTATTTGTCTTTTATTTTCCTTTACAAGCAAGAACAGGTATAAAAACTATATAATTTGTTATGGAAAACAAGCATTATTTGCAACATAAAGTGCAGTTAGCTTGTTACATATTGAATTTTTATTACAACTTTACTTATAATATCCTAGAAAAGCATCTTTTCTCTCGTGAAATTGACACACTTGAAGCCGTCTGGTTACCTCATTGGTAGCGTGTCGACTTCACATCCCCGTGGTCGGCAGATCGAGCTCGCGTCACTGCATACAAGCCTGGCGTAGCAACTGCTCCGCAAATCTGGCTTATCCTTATCCTTATATCTTAAAACAATAAACCTCTCAGGTTTCTAGTTGTGACTCAGGATATGTTTGCTATACTGAAACCTTGTTTTCAGTTTCTCTGTTTGCACTAGAAACGTATTTCGTTCAGGTTCCCAATTGGATAAAAATGGTGAATAACAGTTTATATAATTCATTTAATAAACATTATACAACTTCTACAAGTCCAGGTGACATATCTTCTTGGCTGAACTTCAAAATGGCTGGTACTTGAATAAAACGTTTTTTAAACACTCTGCCTTCTGTGTTGTTTGTGTCCAGAATCGCTAATGCAGTCGTTTTGTCAGCATCATCAGTAAGCAATGAAAATTATGCACATTGTTATAATTTGGGCAAAAAAACAAGCTTCACTCCAACTTATGCATACATTTTAGGCGAGTCCACTGCACTGTTAACAGCAGCTCGCCGACAAAAAAAAAAAAAAAAAAATGTTTCCATTTCTTTTGTTTCTTCCAGTATCTTTAAACACTTGAGTGTATTGTGTTTGATTACGATACGCCTGGTGGTAAAACTTCCAAGCTACATCATCCTGATGAAGTAATTTTGGGATAGAACGAGACAAAAAAAAAAAAAAAAAAAAAAAAAAAAAAAAAAAAAAAAAAAAAAAAAAAAAAAAAAAAACGGAAACTTTTGAAAATCTGCCAAGGAAGGCTCCACATCTGCTTTTTCAAAATTATCATGTCAGTTGTACCTTGCTCGATATTCAATGAATTATTCATCCCAAATCCTACAAACTTACACAGTTCGTTCCAGTTAGAAAACAATGGTCTAGGCAAGTCCACATGAAATGAACATCCGACTTCACAGTTGAACTAGAATGAAGTCAAAGAGCAAAAATTAAGTAATTCAGCAGGTTTTTTTTCAGTGTCATTAGAACTTTGAATCTGGAGTTTCCGGTTCTTTTAAAGAGCAGTGAGTTTAATATCAGTCTGTTTCACTATCAAAGACGCCCGAGACTAGAGCTTTAAAAATCTAAATCCTTCAGAAACTCCTTTCAGTTTATCCTCGTATCACTGTAAATCTCCAGGCTTTTTTTTTTTTTTTTTTGAAAGACACTATATCTAATATTGTGCATGTTTTGGGGAAGTGTAATAATCCTCGTACTAAGTCCTGTACAATAACCAATTCTCTTAACAAAACAATAGAACTATGAATTTCAACATCTAAAAGTCAATTAAATTGCGCTAGAATATCACCACTGCTGAACGATCGTCACGGTAGCTCAATGGTAACGTGTTGACTTCACATCCCCGTGGTCGGCAGATCGAGTCCCGTCCAAACTCGTGAGTTTCCACTGTCACCTGGCGCTTACTGACGTAGCTGGGCACTGCGTTGGGCAAGGAAGGACCAAGCTCAGATCGAGTCAACACTCGTTGGCACATTCTCTCACGAGTCAGCACGTAGCATCTATTCCGCAAATCTGGCTTATCCTTATCATTACGGTAACACATCAATCACACCAATATCTCTTGACTTTTTGCAATTCTCCTACTGTCCAACATTAAAGCAACTTCCCATTAAGCCACACACAAAATCCAGAATACAATTGTGTTTAGAG
>BOPN01000248.1:467500-472500 GCA_017312705.2 Penaeus japonicus
TACAATACTATTCTTATGAAATCCTACTTAAAGGAATTTCATAAAAGCTAGGAGGGTCGTTTATCATTCTGTTTTCATTTTACTTCCTTCCATTTCCATATCCGTTGCCGTTGCCAATTGAAAGACCATTCGTGGCGGCAGCATAAGCATAGCCAGCGCTGGGAACGACTCCGATGAGTTCGTTGACGGAGTAGAAGCTCTCGGCTTGAGAACAGTCCACGTTGAACCACCAGTCACATACCAGGTACTGCTGGTTGAAGATGGTACCGTTGGGGCACAGGAAGGAGTCCTGTTGGCGCCTGAGGGCGCGGTCCTGGCAGATATGGAAGACCTGGCAGCCGGCTTCCGGTGCAGTGTCGGCGTAATAACCTTGCACCGCTTGGGCATCGCAGGAGAAGCCGGTGTCGGGCACGGAAGCCAAAATGGGGTAGTCCTCACCGGGCACGCCGCCCCCGGGAATGTTCTCAGCCAAAGCGGCGATCTCAGGGTCTACTCCATAGGCGCCGTTGGGCGGGCCATAGGTGTTGCTTGGGGGCGCATACCCGTTGCTGGGAGGAGGCGCTCCGAAGCCGTTACCGTTGCCTCCGAAACCATTGTGAGTGTCTGCCACAACGACGCAGACAATAGCTGAAGAAAACAAAAATAAGATGAATTCCTAATCCCTAGTACCATCAATATCATCGTTACCGTATTATCATTACTATCTTTAATTTAAAACAAGATCATTTGGCGCAATGGAAATATCTTTAATGATATTTACACTAACCAGAAAAAATGAAAGACTTCATTGTTAAATAAAACAGTGAGAGACTAGAATCTGATGCTGAACGCCTGCTGGTCAGCCTTATATATTTGCTGGTTGAGTCACAGCTCCTCCCACAGACGTTCATGTTTTTTTTTCTTATTCTGGTCGACCAAAAATTGCGCCATAAGAGTAATCCTAAGCAGCATATCTTGTTTTTGCAATATCAGTGTAAGGGTTGTATTTTTACAGTGATTCCACACAGTAAAAACAGAAGAAATACCAAATATTCATCAACATCAACCATTCATTAACAACTAATTCATCTTTTATCGTGTTATCAGTATTTATTGATAAGCCTACGTTATATTCATACAAAATTAAGGGCAGTTGTCAATATTGGTTTATTTTTTTATATATGTATTTGTATCTATCTATCTATACATCTATATAGTTCACACACACACATATATGTATATGTGTGTGTATAGACGTGTGTAAACATATGTATATATATATGTGTATATATATGGCATATATATGTCATATATTTCATATATATATATATATATTCATATATATGTATGTATATACATATACACTCATATGTGTATATATATAAATATATATATATGTATATATATATATATATACATTTATATATGTATATATATATATAAATATATATATATATATATATATATATATATATATATATATATATATATATATATATATATATATATATATATATACATGCATGCACAGACACAGACATACACACACACACACACACACATATATATATGTATATATATATATATACATATATATATATATATATATATATATATATATATATATATATATATATATATATATATATGTGTGTGTGTGTGTGTGTGTGTGTACACACACACACACACACACACACATATATGTATATATATATATATATACATATATATATATATATATATATATATATATATATATATATATATATATATATATGTGTGTGTGTGTGTGTGTGTATCACACACACACAAACACACACACAAACACACATACACACATACATAAATGTATATATATATATATATATATATATATATATATATATGTATATATATATATATATATATATATATATATATATATATATATATATATATATATGTATATATATATATATATATATATATATATATATATATATATATATATATATATATATATATATACATATGAATATATATTCACACACACACATAACAACAATAACACCAACAATAAAATCATACAGACACTATCTTGATTACAGTTTGATATAAAGCAATAGTAACGTATTATGCTATCTATAAACAAAACGTAATAAAGATAATATTCAAATGAACTCAAAATATAAATAATATATGAGAAAGTAAAGTCTATTTTTGTCCATCTTTCTCTCTCTTTTCTTTTTTTCTATTTTTAGTAGCAGGGTCACTAATAATGATAATTAGAAATCTTATTTTGATAATGATTATAACAACCACAACAGCAGTGTTAACAGCATTATGGACAAATATGATAACAACAGTAACGATTATTATGATAAAAATTACGATATGGGAAAATATGATATAAAGATAACATCCTATAACTTAATTGATGCTAAAGGTAAGGATAATATTGATTATAACTATGACATTAGGCATGATAATAACCATGAGAGGAAATGCATGAATCATAAAAATAATTGTTATTAATGTTAGTAGTAGTTGTAATGATATGAAAATAATAACAATAATAATAGAATGATTATATTGACGATAGCACTGAAATTAAAATAAAGGTTTGATCCTAATGATAATAATGATGATGATAATAATGATAATGATAACAATACTACTACTACTACTACTAATAGTAATACTGATAATAATAATAATGATAATAATCATGATAATAATTATAGTGATAAAAGTAATAATAATGTTAATGATGATAATAAAAAAAGATAAGGATAAATATGAGAATGATAATAATAACAACAATGATGATGATAATGATAAAAATGATAACTATAACAATGGTAATGATAACAATGATAATAATGATAACAACAGCAACAACAATAATTGCAAAAAAAGATATGACATTAAATTACGTCAAATCCAATTAAGACTCAAAGACTTTATTACTTTATTTCAATATCAATATGACAGACAAATCCGCATAAAGAGCAGCTCCTTCATAACATGACTAATGGAACTAACAATGGCTATAATAACAAAGACGATATGATGATGCGCCTTAGATAAAGAAGACAAAATCTTGAAATTCTTAGAAAATATTACTGAAACTTAATCATCTTTGAAATCTTTGTAATAATCTTTGAAACTTGATAATCTTTGAAATCTTTGAATTAATCTTTGAAACTTGATAATCTTTGAAATCTTTGAAATAATCCTTGAAATCTTTGAAATCTTTGAAATAATCCTTGAAATCTTTGAAATAATCTTTGAAACTTGATAATCTTTGAAATAATCTTTGAAACTTGATAATATTTGAAACTTGATAATCTTTGAAATCTTTGAAATAATCCTTGGAATCTTTGAAATAATCTTTGAAATCTTTGAAATAATCTTTGAAATCTTTGAAATAATCTTTGGAATCTTTGAAATAATCTTTGAAAGTTGATAATCTTTGAAATCTTTGAAATAATCCTTGAAATCTTTGATATAATCCTTGAAATCTTTGAAATAATCCTTGAAATCTTTGAAATAATCTTTGAAACTTGATAATCTTTGAAATAATCTTTGAAACTTGATAATCTTTGAAATCTTTGAAATAATCCTTGAAATCTTTGATATAATCCTTGAAATCTTTGAAATAATCTTTGAAACTTGATAATCTTTGAAATCTTTTAAATAATCCTTGAAATCTTTGATATAATCCTTGAAATCTTTGAAATAATCTTTGAAACTTGATAATCTTTGAAATAATCTTTGAAACTTGATAATCTTTGAAATAATCTTTGAAACTTAATAATCTTTGTCTGTAGAATCGAAGAGATACAAAGGAAATCTATCATAGACGTTATATTTCTATGGTAGAGTGGAAAGGAATCAAACTATATTTTAATCACATAGATGTAGCATACGAACTAGATAGAGCGGAACAAGCACCTCCATGTTATATAACTATAAAAAGTGAACCATCTTTGAAAAGCACATTAAAAAAAAAAAAAAAAAAAAAAATCACTTAAGTGACTGAAGTGGTCTATTTATGGTATTAGTGATATAACACACACACACACACACGCACACACACACACACACACACACACACACACACACACACATATATATATATATATATATATATATATATATATATATTATACACACACACACACACACACACACACACACACACACACACACACACACATATATATATATATATATATATATATATATATATATATATATATATATACATATACACACACGCACATACATATGTCTATATCTTTATCTATCTATCTATATATCTATATCTATATCTATATATATATATATATATATATATATATATATATATATATATATATATACACATACATATATATATATATATATATAGACAACATTGTACGAAACAAATATGTTATGGATTCATTAAAAAAGTATTAATAAGCCATAAATGAACCATCTTTTTAAAATGTTGCTTTGTCTTGTGTAATCATTTTTAACAAAACTTACCATCCCTATCTGATCTTGCTGATTTAGAAAAGTAGATATATACATATTTCAAGGCTCATTCTACACATCTTAAATTGTAATAGCGATTCTACAATATTCGCCTTTCACTTCTAATATTGCGCTTACAGTGATACACCGTTTGTAATATTCAGTTTGATATTCAAAACACACGTAAACATGTAATATTGTTTTTAATTAATCAAAATATATAAGACAGTGTTCATGCAATTTTAGTATCAATACAGGTAAATTCTTGTACAGAAGTTAAAAAAAAAAAATGATACATCACTAGAAACCATAAAATATTTACAGTATCAAAATAATGAGAAGAACGAAACCTCGTTAAATGGAAAATCAGTCTAGAAAGAGGAACCGTAAGAGTTGGATGGAGAAACAGGAGCACCATATTGGTTGCCGTTGTCACCTCCATTACCATTACCGTTTCTTCCATTACCATTTGGGCCAAATCCATTGAGGCTGATACCATTAGTAGCGGCAGCATAAGC
>BOPN01000248.1:487500-500000 GCA_017312705.2 Penaeus japonicus
GATGTAATTTTTATCGTTCTAATTTCTTTCATTAGTATCATCGTCATTATCATTGATAATTTTATGCTTAATGGTGTTGTGTTTATTGTTATCATTATTTTGATTATCATTATTGTATTTTAGTTACTATCATCATCATTGATATTCTTACTACCACTGGTGACATATGATTATTGTTATTATTATCAGTATTCTTATGCTGTTGTTACCATCACTATCTCATCCTTATTATCAGCGCTACTTTGTTGTCCTCAATAATATCATCTTTGTCTAATTAATCTAACTGTGTTGTGCTGTTGCTCTTATCAATGTTTTATTACTACTGTTGACGTTGCTGTTTGTATACTTTTTATTTATTTATTTATTTATTTTTAAATAAAATCTGTTACGTAAGATTCCATTATACGAAGAAAAACACAAGCCTATTTAACATGTCTCCCTTGTTGCTGGAGATAAGAAGACAGATACCAAACGCCAACCGAGATCGTGTGATCTTGGTTGGCGTTGGGGTTTGGCTAGAGGCTGGAGGCATTTTGGAGGATGAATGCCGTTGCTGATGCCACTTCCTTTTGTCATCCTTCTGTCAACGACTCCGAAGGTCCGAAGGAGAAGGATGGGAGATACGCTTCCCTGGGGTTACGGAACTTGGCATCTTGTTAGTGTTTATATAGAGTGAGACTTTTAAATGTATCTTTTTCATTACGATAGTGACGGAATTAGACAGCATGTTGAGGTTGGTCTATTTATCTTTCTAAGTGAGTTTTCGTCCTAAGTAAATATAGCAATGTAATTCAGGTTTTGGAGGCATGATCTTTTTAAATCAGTAGATTAGTGACCTGACGATAGCTTGTTAATTCCTATCTCTAAATCTACTTATCTCTCTGTTATTCTCGGGGCACCAACTACCATCTTGAGTGTATCCTGGATTTTTCAAGAACATGATTTTTCCAACTCAAATCCGCTCATTATATTTGCTCTCTTTTGCTTTTCTCATCGAACGAAAAAATCTCTGATTAGAACATTCCTTTCTTGAGAATTTGTCACTACTCCTCAAGAGGTGTCTACTAGTGTTATTTGCAAAGCTCTTTCCTTCAAGTCCAAGAATTTTTCAGCCTCTGAGTTTTTCCTAGTACTCTGTCGACGTTTAAGTCCGTGTGTGGTCTTCAAACTGTGAGCCTGGCCCACTGATAGGCATAAGCAGTATTGTAAAATATGGAATATACGAATGCAATAAGAAAATAGCTGAAAATGAAATGGCATCAAAGAAAATGAAAAAAAAAAACATTAATAGATAAATCGATATATATATATATATATATATATATATATATATCTATCTATCTATCTATCTATCTATCTATCTATCTATCTATATATATATATATATATATATATACAGAGAGAGAGAGAGAGAGAGAGAGAGAGAAAGAGAGAGAGAAAGAGAAAGAGAAAGAGAGAGAGAGAGAAAGAGAGAAAGAGAAAGAGAGAGAGAGAGAAATACACACAAACGTCAACATACAGTACCGAAGGGTAACTTTGAGTATGCCAAAAGTGGGCTCAAAAGTTCGCAGATCAGTGCAGTCTTTATTAGTTTTGTTTCCATGTTTACATTTGAACTACTGAATACTGTATTTGCTTTATATTTGTGAATATTTTTCTGTGATCTCACTCATGATTTTAATCATCTTTGTTCTTTGATTACATATGGTGAGAAAAGTTCGTTGATAATGATAATGCTATATGTATATGTATATATGTACATATATATACATATATATGTATATATATATATATATATATATTTGAATGTGTGTGCGTTTGTGTGACCTCATCCAGCTGAGGAGCATCACATAATGGGATATGTACAGAAAACTGAAAATTCTTTCTTTATTCATTTTCTAATCTGTCGATATTTACAAAAATAATGTACATAGAAAATAAAAAGTCAACAAAGTCTTTTATGAAGAAAACTATTCGGTTTGAGAATAAGGATGTTTGAATTGCTATGCTAGAATTGAGTATCTGTAGAGGGAAGCAAGATAAATATGAGACTGCAAATCTAGTTTAGAAAGGAGTTCCATAGGCGTTGGATGGGGCGGCTGGGGCACCGTAGCCGTTGCTTGGAGCAGGAGGGGCACCATAGCTGTTGCCGTTGCTAGCTCCGTTACCGTTCCTGCCATTTCCGTTAGAGCCGTATCCATTGCTTCTGTTCCTACCGTTTCCGTTGGCCTTGCCATTTCCATTTCTTCCGTTTCCGTTGGAGCCATATCCGTTACCGTTACCGTTGCCGTTGGTGGCGGGTCCGTAGGCGTATCCGGCGTCGGGAACGACTCCGATGAGTTCGTTGACGGAGTAGAAGCTCTCGGCTTGAGAACAGTCGAAGTTGAACCACCAGTCACATACCAGGTACTGCTGGTTGAAGATGGTACCGTTGGGGCACAGGAAGGAGTCCTGTTGGCGCCTGAGGGCGCGGTCCTGGCAGATATGGAAGACCTGGCAGCCGGCTTCCGGTGCAGTGTCGGCGTAATAACCTTGCACCGCTTGTTCATCGCAGGAGAAGCCGGTGTCGGGCACGGAAGCCAAAATGGGGTAGTCCACACCGGGCACGCCGCCCCCGGGAATGTTCTCAGCCAAAGCGGCAATCTCAGGGTCTACTCCATAGGCGCCGTTGGGCGGGCCATAGGTGTTCCTGGGAGCAGGTGCTCCGTATCCGTTACCGTTGCCGTTACCGTTTCCATTACCATTTCCGTTGAACCCGTTAGTAGGTACCCCATATCCGTTACCATTGCTGTTACCGTTTCCGTTGAAACCGTTAGTGGGTGCCCCATATCCGTTACCATTGCCGTTACCGTTTCCGTTGAAACCGTTAGTGGGTGCCCCATATCCATTGCTTGGTGGAGGAGGTGCTCCGTAACCGTTACCATTTCCGTTGAAACCGTTGCGGCTGTCGGCCACAACGATGCCAAGGATCGCTGTAAATGTACATCCAATATTTTAATATAAGGAGAAGAATTAATGTAGTTTTCAGTAATTATATAATGATATAAATAAACCATTGCCATTGATAGATATAGTAGATAGTATACATGTTTCTGTATATATATATATACACACACATTTAAATATACATATGTATATATATATGTATATATATTTATATATACATATACATATATATGTATGTATATGTATATATATATATATATGTATGTATATATATATATATATATATATATATATATATATATATATATATATATATATATATACATATACGTAAATGAAACTTATTTATTACGAACCGCAGAAGACGAGGGATTTCATTGCAAGATGCGGGAGAGGAGGAGGGAGAGTGACGATGAACCGACCGCTGGCCAACCTATATACCCGAAGGAGCGGTTCAGACTCCTCCCACTGACCTTCGCTCTGACTTAATCGTTGGTCAAGATGAAAAGCAGGTTACTACTAATGGAAGTCCCAGAAACTTTTTACCAGCAGAGCGTATGTGAAAGGGATTTGAATTCATAGATGTTACTGATCCCATTTTGAGATTATTTTCCCCTGACTTGATTATGCTTATTATGTAAACCATGATATGATTATTTGGGTAACCATTTAATTGAAATCATCAAAGTGTTTGAGTTCTTTGGGTTTTGATATAATCTTTATGAGCATTATCATTGCAATAATTATCTTTGTAATTACTATCCTTATTAGTAATTATTACATCACTATCTTTATTATCAGCATCATCTTTATCATTTTAATTATCACTAATGTTATTATTATAATCTGTATTAATGTCATTGATGTTTATCATATTTTTTTCATCATCATTATCATTGCTGTTATTTCATTAAAGATTTTATCATTGTTGCTATCACCATCACCATTATTATAATTCTTTTTATCCGTATTGTCATTATTCCTATCGTAATTTATCTTTATCATTATCATCACTATCAGCATTGTTATTTTTATTGTTCCTATATTTCCATTATCATTTTGAATATCATTTTCACTTTTCAATCCTCGTTATATTGTCATTAACATTACTATAATCCTTTTTGTTGTGTTGCTCCCGATGTTTTTTCTTCTTCAAATAAATGTGTTGCATTGGAATCCATTCATTTAAGAAGAACTCAAGCTCATCTAGCATTTCGCCGACATTATAATAGCTGGAGCAAGCGAGGCAGATGCTAAACGCCTTTTAAGATCGTGTGATCTCGGTTGGCGTTGAGCATTATAAGGATGAGCGCCGTCGCTGATGCTGCTTCCTTGTGTCATCCTTCTGTCAACAAGTTCGGAGGAAGAGAAGGACGGGAGATGCATCTTCCTGGGGATATAGAGCTTGACCCTTTGTCAGGTTTTACACAGAGGGATGCCTTTAATGGTCTATAACGATGGTCAAAATAGATGGGGAGGGAGAGAAACAATCGGGAGATACTCCAAATCTTCCCGGTATGAGGAAGTCATTGTTTTCATAACTTATGAGAAAGTGGGTATCTGTAAGTATATCTAGGCAAAAAAGCAAGACTGCAAGTAAAATATTTTTTGTTTGATTAAGGCAACAAACCAGTCGCTTTCAGGCAAAAGAGCTTATCAATACCACGCGCTTCACTATACATCACTCTCACTGTTTATCTCACTATATTTGATCTATCGTCCACCAGCTTGAGTACCTCTTTGATATTTCTGAAATTGTTATTTTGTTTAACTCAAATTCGATTGCAAAGTCTGTGCGTGCTTGTCTTTTTCGTCGACCGAAAAGGTTTCTCCTTAAAATTTTCCTTTGAAAACCAATTTCCCTGAAGAGGTGCCAAGAATCTTAGCCTTTCCTTCTTATTGCTTCTCAAAAGGTTTCTGTTGGTGTCTGTCATTTGCAAAACTCTTAGACTCCTTCGAGTTTACGATATTTTCGGTATCCATCTTTATTCATTACACAGTGGTTCGTTCTAGATGCATGTTAGGACTAATCAAATGGCGCATTTAAAAAAAAAAAAATCATAATCGGTTTTGTGTTCATGTTTAAATTAGAGTTCGCAATACTGCATTTACGCCATACCTGTTAACATTTTTTTGCCACTTCTGCTATGATTTTAATAGACTTTGTGTGCTGCGATAAAAAGCAAAACAAAACAAAACAGACTTGCTAATTATATTCAGATGTATGCACAGACACATGCAGGTGTGTGTGCTTATGTATATTTATATACACAGACATATGTTTGAGTGGTTATTTGTATTTTAGTATTTACATGTAAGAGCTTGTTCAGTTGAAAGTTTTCATGATGAGATGTGTATAAAAAAGAGAAATGATAACAATATATAATTCTTTTTTAATTGTAATTTGTCGATATCTACAAAAATAAGTTTTCTATATAATGATATGTCACATCCTAAGAAAAGAACTTTTTTAGAATAAAAAGGTTCGCATAAGAATAAGTATCTATAAAGAAAATCAAAAGGAATATATAAATCTGCCAATCTAGTTTAGAAAGGAGTTCCATAGGAGTTGGATGGGGCGGCTGGGGCACCGTAGCCGTTGCTTGGAGCAGGAGGGGCACCATAGCCGTTGCCGTTGGTGCCTCCGTTACCGTTGCTGCCATTTCCGTTAGAGCCGTATCCATTGCTTCCGTTCCTACCGTTTCCGTTGGCCTTGCCATTTCCATTTCTTCCGTTTCCGTTGGAGCCATATCCGTTACCGTTACCGTTGGTGGCGGGTCCGTAGGCGTATCCGGCGTCGGGAACGACTCCGATGAGTTCGTTGACGGAGTAGAAGCTCTCGGCTTGAGAACAGTCCACGTTGAACCACCAGTCACATACCAGGTACTGCTGGTTGAAGATGGTACCGTTGGGGCACAGGAAGGAGTCCTGTTGGCGCCTGAGGGCGCGGTCCTGGCAGATATGGAAGACCTGGCAGCCGGCTTCCGGTGCAGTGTCGGCGTAATAACCTTGCACCGCTTGGGCATCGCAGGAGAAGCCGGTGTCGGGCACGGAAGCCAAAATGGGGTAGTCCTCACCGGGCACGCCGCCCCCGGGAATGTTCTCAGCCAAAGCGGCAATCTCAGGGTCTACTCCATAGGCGCCGTTGGGCGGGCCATAGGTGTTCCTGGGAGCTGCATAACCGTTGGTGGGAGCAGGTGCTCCGTATCCGTTACCATTGCCGTTACCGTTTCCGTTTCCATTGCCATTTCCGTTGAATCCGTTAGTGGGTGCTCCATACCCGTTGGTAGGTGGAGGAGGTGCCCCATAACCGTTACCATTCCCATTACCGTTTCCGTTGAATCCGTTAGTGGGTGCCCCATATCCGTTGGTGGGTGGAGGAGGTGCTCCATACCCGTTGCCATTGCCGTTACCGTTTCCGTTGAAACCGTTACGGCTGTCGGCCACAACGATGCCAAGGATTGCTGTGGATATATGTTTTTGGTTGATATTTATGTGAGTGGTAATAAACGCAGTACATGATAACCATGAATACAATATATGCATATATATGTATATATATATATATATATATATATATATATATATATATATATATATATATATATATATATATATATATATAATCTATGTACACACTCTAAACTATGAAGATATAGAAAGTATTTGATAACTATATAATAATCACAAGTCAAATATTCTAAAGTAGTTATTGTTTTGGTTTAATATTACATTTGTATATAATAAAAACTAATACCAACTTACAGATACATTTCTGTTAATGTGTCCATACAGTTTATACATACATGCATACACATACACACACACATACACACACACACACACACACACACACACACACACGCACACACACACACACACACACACACACACACACACACACACATATATATATATATATATATATATATATACATATGCGTACATACACTCATACACGTAAATGAAACTTATTTATTACGAACCGCAGAAGACGAGGGATTTCATTGCAAGATGCGGGAGAGGAGGAGGGAGAGTGACGATGAACCGACCGCTGGCCAACCTATATACCCGAAGGAGCGGTTCAGACTCCTCCCACTGACCTTCGTTCTGACTTACATTGTCTAACAAAATGAAAATCAGGTCACTGCTAAAGGAAGCGACGGAATTCTTAGCAGAAGAGCGTATGTGAAAGGGATTTGAATTCAGAAATATTACCGATCCAATCTTGATATCATTTTTCATCCCATGGAGTCAGTTCTTAAGATGAAAATGAAGCTAGTATTGGCCATGCACATTTTTTAAGCCGATCATTTAAGTGTATAACTTTTATCATCATTATCATTACTGTTATTATTATTAGCGTTGATAATTTTATTACTTATATCATCATTATGGTTATCTTTTTTTTTTTTTTTAATATATCATTATTATTGTCATTATGTTCATAATAATGATTGTTACTGTATCATTGTAATATTTATCGTTTTTATTATATCATCATCACTATCATCATAATTACAAATATTATCATTCTTATAACAGTTATTACTATCGTTGATATAATTATTATAATCATAATCACCTTCAGCATCATTATCATGGTTATCATTATTATGAAAGTCATCATTACCATCACTATCATTGTTAAGACCATTATCGTTATTATTATGATTTCACTTTTTCCATAATCATCCCCGTTTTCATTAAAAAAAAGTTATTTATGAAACCGATGACAATAAAGATGTTATAAATTTATTGGCAACTGATTCCAATTTGCCCCACCCCTTATCTTCTGAATCGAAATTAACCACAGGATATCAAATGTTTGATTAAATGATGAACGTTGCTACCTTTTATTTTGACCATTAATTAAATAAATCGTATATCAACAGTTTGCTAAAAACTTGTATAAGTTTTATTTTGGTAGAAAGGGGGTGGAGCTAAATAACGTCGAATAAGCTAGCCAATCAGGACGCTGAGCACGATGCTAAGTATGGTTATATGGAGAATTATGAGTATCGAAACTAAAACAAAAATTCCACTCATATTTATGGTAATAAAGGGTTTCATACCCAATTCAGCTGTCGGAAACCTCTAGGTATTGTTTTCATTTATAATGTTCATCACTATAGAGTTTAATGGCAATGGTGCCACACCTGTTTCTGAATCATTTGCTTGAGACGACCCCGGAGTAGGAGAAAGATGGGAAATAAACCGTAATTTCCATTGGCTCAAAGTTGTTCATAGATAAAGGAAATATGTCTTTTTTTTCACTTCCGAAGCTCTGCTGTATACAGAGTTGCCAAACACCTTGTTCCACCTCATTCCTTGGAGTCAGTGTAGGTTATCAATTTTTTATTTTTTAATTTTTTTATTTTTTTGTTCTACATCACTGTGAATCATCTTAGCAACCGAACATTACACGACCTTTATAAATTGAATATATATTCATTTATATATTTCAAATACCAATATCATAATGATTATAGATAAAATGAGCAAAACAGATCCATCCACCAAGCAACTTGAGAAATTTCGCTCGTTTGGATGATTGACTGGACTTGAGAAGTATTGTTTTTGAAAAATTAACTGAAGCTGTACAAATTATTAGGATATCCTAATATCTATGTTTCTTTTTTAATCAATTACAAATACTGATATGTGATATTTCAAATCAAGTAGTTTACTTTTCTGCACATATCTGGACACAATCATTACCGGTAACTCTTGCAAAAGAAGCGAAACTCATATCTATAACAGACTTAAAAGCCTTGATATACCAAAGACAAAGTGTTAAACAGTTAAGTATCATTGCCTATACAACCAAATTATTGTTTACTGCATGTCATGTCCGGTAAATGTCTAAGCCCTGCCCCTACGATTCCAGTATATGGAGCTCGGTGTCTTTACAACTTCTGAGAAAATGAACATTCATCTTTAGTAAACATGGCCATGTAATCCAGGTTTCATAGGCACGATTTCTTATTTTTAAGTCAATAGATTAGTCACTATCAGGTAAAATGACTCGTCAATATTCTCTATCTTCCTGTTCTGCATCACTCTATTCATCTCTCTGTGTTACTCGTGGAGCACCAAAAAGTGCGTTTATAGATCTTCACGTCTTTGCTTTTCTCTTTATGTATATATGTATATATCTGTGTATGCGTGAGTGTGTGTTTGCGTTAGTGACTGTGAGACCTTATTTAGCTGAACATAAAAGAATACATTCGGAACAAGAAAAAAAAAAGAAAGAAAAGAAATAGGTAACTCTTTCTCTTTTATTTTTTGTTGTAATTTGTCGATATTTACAAAAATAATATCATTAGAAAACAAAAGTCAGTCAAGTTTTATATATGATAATATGTTATCTTTTCTGAAGAAACTATGTTTTTTATATATAAAGAAGGAAAACAGATATGAGACTTTAAGAATGGAATTTAGAAAGGAGTTCCATAGGAGTTGGATGGGGCGGCTGGGGCACCGTAGCCGTTGCCGTTGGTGCCTCCGTTACCGTTGCTGCCATTTCCGTTAGAGCCGTATCCATTGCTTCCGTTCCTACCGTTTCCGTTGGCCTTGCCATTTCCATTTCTTCCGTTTCCGTTGGAGCCATATCCGTTACCGTTGCCGTTGGTGGCGGGTCCGTAGGCGTATCCGGCGTCGGGAACGACTCCGATGAGTTCGTTGACGGAGTAGAAGCTCTCGGCTTGAGAACAGTCCACGTTGAACCACCAGTCACATACCAGGTACTGCTGGTTGAAGATGGTACCGTTGGGGCACAGGAAGGAGTCCTGTTGGCGCCTGAGGGCGCGGTCCTGGCAGATATGGAAGACCTGGCAGCCGGCTTCCGGTGCAGTGTCGGCGTAATAACCTTGCACCGCTTGGGCATCGCAGGAGAAGCCGGTGTCGGGCACGGAAGCCAAAATGGGGTAGTCCTCACCGGGCACGCCGCCCCCGGGAATGTTCTCAGCCAAAGCGGCAATCTCAGGGTCTACTCCATAGGCGCCGTTGGGCGGGCCATAGGTGTTCCTGGGAGCTGCATAACCGTTGGTGGGAGCAGGTGCTCCGTATCCGTTACCATTGCCATTACCGTTTCCGTTTCCATTGCCATTTCCGTTGAATCCGTTAGTGGGTGCTCCATATCCGTTGGTAGGTGGAGGAGGTGCCCCATAACCGTTACCATTACCGTTACCGTTTCCGTTGAATCCGTTAGTGGGTGCCCCATATCCGTTGGTGGGTGGAGGAGGTGCTCCGTAACCGTTACCATTGCCGTTACCGTTTCCGTTGAAACCGTTGCGGCTGTCGGCCACAACGATGCCAAGGATTGCTGTGGATATATTTTTCTTTTTAAGATATGGAGTAACAGTTAATGTAGTATACATAATGTAGTATATATATATGTATAATTATGCATATATATTTTTTATATATTTATCCACACACACACACACACACACACACACATATATATATGTATATATATATACATACATACATATATATATATATATATATATATATATATATATATATATATATATATATGTATATATATATATTTAATGTGTTTACACACACTGAAATATCAAGATAAAGAAAGTATTTGATAACTATATAATAGTCACAAATCGAATATCATATATGTAGATACTGAAACACACATATATATAAACACATACATATATATGTATAATATATATGTATACACACACACACAGATATATATATATATATATATATATATATATATATATATATATATATATATATATATACAAATGAAAATATTTATTACGAACCGCAGAAGACGAGGGATTTCATTGCAAGATGCGGGAGAGGAGGAGGGAGAGTGACGATGAACCGACCGCTGGCCAACCTATATACCCGAAGGAGCGGTTCAGACTCCTCCCACTGACCTTCGCTCTGACTTACATTGTCTATTATGATGAAAATCAGTTCGCTGCTAAAGGAAGCATCGAAATCTTAGCAGCAACACGTATGTGAAAGGGATTTGAATTCAGAAATATTACCGATCCAATTTTGATATTATTTTCCATCCCGTGGAGACAATTCTTAAGATGAAAACGAAGCTAGCATTGGCCATGCACATTTTTTACCCCAGTCATGTAAGTTTATCATTATTATTGTCATTATCACTAATGTTATCATGATCAATATTGCTATTTTTATTACTTTTATCATCATTATAGTTATATTCATTTTAATTTTTCAGTATTTCATCACCGTCATTATGTTAATGATCAGCCTTATGATTTTTATCATTTTTGTTATCATCATCATTACTATTGCCACAATTACTATTATCATTTTTACTATAGTTGTTACTATCAGTAATATTATATTCATAATCATTATCACCGTCATCCTCATCATTATGATGATTATCCTTGTTATGGCTACTTTCATTGCAAATATGGTTATTAATGAAACTGATGATAACGAAGGTATTATAGATTTATTGGCAACTGATCCCACTTTGCCCCGCCCCTTTTCTACTGAGTTGAAATTAACCACAAGATATCAAATGTTTGAGTGAAGGATTATGATATTTTGCCGTCTTGTTTCCTTTATTTTTAAGAGTTGATTAAACATATTGTATATCAACAGTTTGCTAAAAGCCTTGTATAGATTTTATTTGGTTAAAAAAGGGGCGGAGCTAAATGACGTCGCATAAGCTAGCCAATCAGGATGCTGAGCACAATGCAAAGTATGGCTGTATGGAAAATTATTTGTATCGAAACTAAAACAATTTTTTTTATGGTTACAAAGGGTTTCATACCAAAACAAGATGCCATCTATTTCTAAATACCTTGCCTGAGGCGACCCCGAGGTAGAAGAAGGATGGGAAATAAGCCGTAATCTGTTCATAGATGAGGGAAAGATATCATTGTTTTTTTTTAATTACGACATTTTACTTCAACCAACTTACTCCACCTCATTCCTGAGAATCGATATAGGTTTACAATTAATTATTAATTTTGGGTTTGTTCTATATCATTGTCTATTATATTAGCAACCGGACATTACACGACCTTAATGAATTGAATATATATTTATTTGTACATTCAAATACAAATATGATAATGAATATGTGTAAAAATAAGCAAAGCAGATCAATCTATCAAGCAACTCGAGAAATTTCACTCGTTCGGATGATAGCCTGGGCTTGAAAGGTATTGTTTTGGAAAATATTGTATGAAATGAATCTGTAGAAATTATTAGAAAATTCTAATACATGTTGAATTAGCTAAGTTTCTTTTTATTACATCCACTATAAGTATGGATTTCATGTGACATTTCAAGCAAATTAGTTTATTCTTCTGTACAGATCTGGACACAATCATTAGCGGTAACACTTGCAAAAGAAGCCAAACTCATATCTATGACAGACTTAAAAGCCTTGATATACCAAAGACAAAGTGTTAAATAGTGAAGTATCATTGCCTATACAACCAAATTTTTGTTTCCTGCATGTCATGTCCGGTAAATGTCTAAGCCCTGCCCCTACGATTTCAGTATATGGAGGTCGGTGT
>BOPN01000248.1:510000-512500 GCA_017312705.2 Penaeus japonicus
AGGGAGACAGAGAGAGAGAGAGAGAGAGAGAGAGAGAGAGAGAGAGAGAGAGAGAGAGAGAGAGAGAGAGAGAGAGAGAGAGAGAGAGAGAGAGAGAGAGAGAGAGAGAGAGAGAGAGAGAGAGAGAGAGAGAGAGAGAGAGAGAGAGAGAGAGAGAGAGAGAAGAGAGAGAAGAGAGAGAGAGAGAGATAGAGAGATAGAGAGATAGATAGATAGATAGAGAGAGAGAGAGAGAGAGAGAGAGAGAGAGAGAGAGAGAGAGAGAGAGAGAGAGAGAGAGAGAGAGAACTCACCACGCACGACGCGAGAGTAAAAGTTCCATTACGTTGGCACTGCTCCCGGGGTTGGTCGAGAGGGAGAAGGGAATCAGGGGAATGAGAGGGAAGTAGAAAGAGGGGAAGGAGGAGAGGGGAGAGAGAAGCATGGAGAGGGGAGAGGGAAATAGAGAGAGGAGAAAGGGAAATAGAGAGCGGAGAAAGGGAAGGGAGGAAATAGGAGATGGAAGGGTGGAAAGGGGAGATGGAAGGGAGGAGAGGGGAGAGAGAAGCATGGAGAGAAGAGAGGGAAAGGGAAGTGATGAAAGGGGAGGCAGAGAGGAGAGAGAGAGAGAATCAGCGGTGAGTCGGGAGCGGGAAGCAGAGAGGGAGAGGGAACGCGAGAGAGAAAGGGAAGCAGAGAAGGAGAGGGAACACGAGAGAGAAAGGAATGCAGAGAGGAAGAGAGAATCAGCAGAGAGTCGGGAGCGGGAAGCAGAGAGGGAGAGGGACCGCGAGGCGACGACCTCAGCGCCACCACGTGCTTGGCCGCCCAGGTCACGACTTCGCCCCCCGGCTGTGTTCGCGCCCCGACCTTGCTCCAGCTCCGTGAGACTGCGCTCCTCCGCTACTCGTCCCCGGCGCCGTGTCATCTCTGGGGCTTTTATTTCTTATCATATTTCTCCATTAGCGAAGACCTGCTCGTGCGAATCAACCCAAACAGAAGTGGACATCCTTGGTAGACGCGACCCGCTCTCACGAAGATCCTCCGCGAATCACCAGGTTCATTATCTCGAACCGCAAGAACGCATCCTTGGCAGGTGCGACTCTCCCCTGCGAAGAGCACCTCCGGTGTCTGTCTGTCTGTCTGTCTGTCTGTCCGTCACCCCGAGCTCTTCACATCAATCAGCAGCTCGTTGTTAGTGAGGTTCTCTCTCTCTCGCAGCTTCTTCCTCTTGTAGCTTCTTCCTCTCGTAGCTTCTTCCTCTCGCAGCTTCTTCCTCTCACACCTTCTCCCTCTCGCAGCTTCTTCCTCTCGTAGCTTCTCCCTCTCGCACCTTCTCCCTCTCTCATCTTCTCCCTCTCGCAGCTTCTCCCTCTCTCATCTTCTCCCTCTCGCAGCTTCTCCCTCTCGCAGCTTCTCCCTCTCACTCCTTCTCCCTCTCACACCTTCTCCCTCTCGCAGCTTCTCCCTCTCGCACCTTCTCCCTCTCGCAGCTTCTCCCTCTCGCAGCTTCTCCCTCTCACTCCTTCTCCCTCTCACAGCTTCTCCCTCTCGCAGCTTCTCCCTCTCACTCCTTCTCCCTCTCACAGCTTCTCCCTCTCGCAGCTTCTCCCTCTCGCACCTTCTCCCTCTCACACCTTCTCCCTCTCGCAGCTTCTCCCTCTCACTCCTTCTCCCTCTCACAGCTTCTCCCTCTCGCAGCTTCTCCCTCTCACACCTTCTCCCTCTCGCACCTTCTCCCTCTCACTCCTTCTCCCTCTCACACCTTCTCCCTCTCTCATCTTCTCCCTCTCGCACCTTCTCCCTCTCACTCCTTCTCCCTCTCACACCTTCTCCCTCTCACACCTTCTCCCTCTCGCACCTTCTCCCTCTCACACCTCCTCCCTCTCACACTTTCTCCCTGTTCCTTATTCCGCCCCGCAACGCAAAAGTGTGATGATATAATTCCTGATCTCAGCACGTCACGCCCACACCATAATTAAGTAGAAGGGTTGCGAAAGCGAGGGTCTAGAATGGGCGTGCGGGCGGGGGCGACGGGCGACTTGCGGAAGGAAGGAAGGAAGGCGGGACGGACTCCTAATGCGATCGTGCGAGCGATAGTCACGGCGCCTGGGCGAGATGGGGCACGAGGGACCGACCCCCTTTGGAAGGCTGCGAACGGTGGTAGTGAGCGATAGCCTGCAGATAATGATAAGAAGTTCATCCTCATGGGGAAATAATCGTGAGCGGTCAAGCTGTACCATTTTTACACGTGTTATTGTACCGTCCATTTTTTTTTTCTTTCTTTTTTTTTTTCTTTTCTTTTTTTTGTCTTTTCCATAGGCCATTGGTACACTGAAGGCGATTTCACCAACTCATCCCATTCGAGTTTCGTCATCTCATCACCAGAGGGAGATTAGTGATGAACAGACGTCTCCCCTTCAGGACCTGGTTAATCGGAGTTCCTTGGCCGATGAACAGTTGAACACCGCGGCGACGAGGGTTGTGTCGAGTCGATCTAACCTCAGATTAGGTAATAACG
>BOPN01000248.1:520000-527500 GCA_017312705.2 Penaeus japonicus
GGGAGAGAGAGAGAGAGAGAGGGAGAGAAAAAAAGTGAGAGTGAAGAGAGTGCGAGAGAGAGAGAAATAGAGTGCGAGAGAGAGAGACAGAGAGAGAGAGTACTCCACTATATATATATATATATAACCAAGCGTGATTTTCCCAAAGTGAAAACCCGTGAAATACCGACAAATCCCAATTTTCCCCCAATTAGCAAACAGTCAGCTTCTGCATTCGCCCATCGCTCAGCAGTAACTCAGCTGTAACACCACCTGGAAAACGAGCGAGATTCATCTTCATCATCGCTACTGACTTCTGACACCTGACTCGCTGACTCGTCACTTGTCTGCCATCCATCACACAACCCGACTGACATCTGTGCGAGCTTTTTTTCTCTCCTTTTTTGTTTATTATTTGTCTTTTTCTTCTCTCCTTTTTTTTGTTTACTTTTCTTTCTTTTTTTCTCTTTTTTGTTTATTTTTATTTTTTTCTCTTCTTTGGTTTGCTTTTCTTTTTCTCTCTTTTTTTGTTTACTTTTCTTTCTTTTTTCTCTTTTTTTGTTTGCTTTTCCTTTTTTTCTCACCTTTTTTGTTTATTTTTCTTTCTTTTTTTCTCTCCTTTTTGTGTACTTTTCTTTTTTTCTCCTTTTTTTATCTATTATTCTTTTTTCTCCTTTGTGTTTACTTTTCTTTTTTTCAGTTTTTGTTTACTTTTCTTTCTCTCCTTTTTTGTCTATTTTTCTTTTTTCCATTTTTTTCTCTCCTGTTTTGTTTACTTTTCTTTTTTTTCTCTCATTTTTTTTTTTTACTTTTATCAGACTTTGGTTGCGGTTCTTAATATTTGCATTTCTTGCTATTGATTCACTAAGTCGTGAGGTCTTTGTATTGCATGAGTTGATGGCGTTATAAAGGCAGCTGTAATTGCAATGGTGAAGCTAACAATAACGACGACAGAAACAGCAATTATGATAATGATGATAATTTTAGGAGTGATACTACTAATACTAATACTAATACTAATAATGATAATGATAAACATTATATGATGATAACAACAACAATGGTGATGATAATAATAAAAATGGTAGTAGTAGTGATAGTAGAAAAAAAATACAACAATAATAATGATAAATATTATAACAACACTAACAATAATAAAAATAATAACAACTAAAATGATAATGAGGATGATAATTATAATGATAATAATAATAATGATAATGATGATGATATCCATGATAGCAATGATGATAATAATAATGGAAATGATAACATTAATGATGATAATAATGATAATAATAATAAAGATATTAATGATGATGATAATGATAATAACAATAATAACAATAATAGTAATGATGATGCTGATAATGATGATAATAACAATGATAATAACAGTAATGATAACAGTAATAGACTCTTCATCACCATGATAATGATAATCATGATCATCAAAATAATACTTATATTAAACCAGTGAACTAAAAATCCACAATACCATATCCACAATGCCATATTGGTTCACACAAGCAAGCCAGCAAGCAACATCCGTAGCTACGCGAAAGCAAAACAAAAGATTTTTACTCTCAATTCCCTTGTCATGCATTCCATCCCTGCCAAGCAAGCAAGCAAGCAAGCAACGTCCGTAGATACGCGAAAGCAAAACAAGCAATTCTCACTCTCGATTCCACTGTCATGCATTCCATCCCTGCCAAGCAAGCAAGCAAGCAAACAAGCAACATCCGTAGATACGCGAAAGCAACACAAGCAATTCTCACTCTCAATCCCCCTATAATGCATTCCATTCCGGCCAAGCAAGCAAGCAACATCCGTAGATACGCGAAAGCAAAACAAGCGATTCTCACTCTCGGTCCCCCTGTTATGCATTCCATTTTAGTCAAGCAAGCAAGCAAGCAAGAAAGCAACATCCGTAGATACGCGAAAGCAAAACAAGCAATTCTCACTCTCGATTCCACTGTCATGCATTCCATCCCTGCCAAGCAAGCAAGCAACATCCGTAGATACGCGAAAGCAAAACAAGCAATTCTTACTCTCGATTCACCTTTTATTCATTCCATTCCAGCCAAGCAAGCAAGCAAGCAAACAACATCCGTAGATACGCGAAAGCAAAACAAGCGATTCTCACTCTCAATCCCCCTGCCATGCATTCCATTTCGGCCAAGCAAGCAAGCAAGCAAGCAACATCCGTAGATACGCGAAACCAAAACAAGCAATTCTTACTCTCAATTCCCGTTATGCATTCCATCCCGGCCAAGCAAGCAAGCAAGCAACATCCGTAAAAACGCGAAAGCAAAACAAGCGATTCTCACTCTCAATCCCCCTGTCATGCATTCCATTCCGACCAAGCAAGCAAGCAAGCAACATCCGTAGATACGCGAAAGCAAAACAAACAATTTTACTCTCGATTCCACTGTTATGCATTCCATTCCGACCAAGCAAGCAAGCAAGCACCATCCGTAGATACGCGAAAGCAAAACAAGCAATTCTTACTCTCAATCCCCCTGTCATGCATTCCATTCCATCCAAGCAAGCAAGCAAACAAGCAACATCCGTAGATACGCGAAAGCAAAACAAGCGATTCTCACTCTCAATCCCCCTGTCATGCATTTCATTCAGGTCATAATTACGCGTCATGCTCCCAAAGCACGCTCTGACCTTGCTTGGCCAGACGTTATGCTCTTCCTGGTGTGGTCCACTTTTCCCCAGAGAGGAGCGTGAGCGCCTAAGTGGGCCACGAGAATTTCAACAATGAGCTTTTTTTTTCGAATGGAAGAAGCGGTGGCGTCGGAGGAAGGTCGGGCACGACGCGAGAAAAACTTTTTTTTTTTTTTTTTTTTCGTCTTTATTTCGTATTGTTGAGCTTATTGGGTTTTGGTTTATTGATGTTGTTCAGAATTCGATTGGAATTTTGATTTTGGGAGGTTGAAGGATTTTTTTGTTTGTTTAATATCGTAGTTTTTATGTTCATATACGCATGGTTTTGTTTCCAGTTTAGCGACTGACGTCAGATTTTTAGGAGAAATGGACTTCGTGCTCTTCCCTTCACTCGGCCCGTGGCGATGGGAAAGGCACAAGCTCACTGCTCTGAATTTTAAGCATGATATATATATATCATATATATATATATATATATATATATATATATATATATATATATATTTATACATACATACATATATATATATATATATATATATATATATATATATATATATATATACATATATATATATATATATATATATATATATATATATATATATATATATATATATATATATATATATATATATATATATATATATATATATACAACTCACTATATCTGAATTTTAAGCGTAGTGTATATATATTATATATGTATATGTATATATACATATATATATTTATTTATTTATTTATATATATACATATATATATATATATATATATATATATATATATATATAAATATATATATATATATATATATATATATATATATGTATATATATATATATATAGATATAGATAGATAGATAGATAGATAGATAGATAGATAGATATAGATAGATAGATAAATAGATAGATAGATAGATAGATAGATATATAGATAGATATATATATATATATATATATATATATATATATATATATATATATATATATATATATATATATATATATATATATATATATATATATATATATATACATATATGAAGCTATCAATAGTCCACACTTACTATATATCTTATCTAAGTCACCGCTGCCTTATTTGGTAAGCCAAAGGGACCAGAATTTGATTCATGAATGTAAGTGATTAACAATAAAGATACATTGCTTCGTATATTTTGAATGAAACCCAAATCAGGTGTTATATCACCAAAGACCTTTTGTGTAGTTTCATTGATTATAGTTATGAAATAAAAGTCATATCATCACAATAGTCTGAAGACAACTTTTTGTTAACTGGTAAGATAACCAAAGGTGTTGGTTTTGTGTTGAATTTGTTTTTGTGTTCGTTGATTTCCAATGTGTTAAAGCTTTATTGTGTTTTTTTTTTCTCTCTCCCTCTCTTCAGCTTTAATTTAAACTCATTTGATTTTTTTTTTTTTTTTACTTAGAATTGAAACTCACTAAAATCTTCCTTTCTGCTAGCCTGTCTATCCTTTTCAACCGAGCTTGAAGTATGTCTGCCTTTGCATATTCCTTTTCTAAAGTTTATCTTGTCCTTCTTCTGGAGCCGTTTGGTTTCGCATGTTATGTATGGTATAATTAATTTGAGGTTCTATTCTTACTTTTAACAAGACACCAATTCATAACAACACACACTTATAAACACAACACCAACACACGCATATATATGTATACATATATACACACATACTGTATGTGTGTATATGTATGAATGTGATGATTATCTTTTTCTCTCTCTCTCTCTCTCTCTCTCTCTCTCTGTATATATATATATATATATATATATATATATATATATATATATATATATATATATATATATATATATATATATATATATATATATATGTGTGTGTGTGTGTGTGTGTTTGTGTGTGTGTGTGTGTGTGTGTGTGTGTGGAATGTGTTTGTGCATACATATACAGATATACATAAACATACATACATTCGCTGGCACAAAAAAACAACAACACACATATCTATACAAATATATACTCATACACACACACACACACACTGGTCAGGGAGGTAAAATTTGTATTTTTATATCAAATGCGTTACTGCATTCTACCATCTTTCCCACATAGATATAACCTCAGTAACCTGATTTGTGACTTGAATTTCTAATTCATTGCTGCCGAGTGCCCACGGGAATTGTCTGTAAAACCTCGCTATCACTGCTCTGCTAAGAGCACATAGGTAACTTCCATGATGGTTGTAAGGCATCTGGTTAGACAATTCTTTTAGTGGGTCGCTTGGTCTATTGGATTAGCAGCCGTGTCTGTCACCCTGACGGCTCGGGTTCGAGTCCCGGTCAGGGAGGTAAAATTTGAATTTCTATATCAAATGTGTTACTGCATTCTATCATCATTCTCACACACACACACATATCCATTGCATAGGTATGATTTCAGAAATGCAGGAAAAGACAGAGATAAGGGATATTCAATCAAATCAATTAGACTGCATAATCACACTTTCCTGAACATTTGGCTTCACGCACATACTGAGAATATGGATACTGCTGCATTTTCTATACTGTAGTTTGTTTGCTGAATTTTGATTTGACTGAGAGGTTACTTGAAGAAAAGTCTACCTTATTGCAAAAATATATTAATAAACTATATCAATACTATACAAGAAGTACAGATGGGGCTGCCTTGCCTTGCACGACTTTGATTCAATGTTGAACCAACTACATTTTCTTTAGAAAGGGGATCCGTTTGAATCCGTTGCTACCGTTTCTTCCATTACCGTTGTAACTGGAGCCATTGCTTCCGTTCTTACCGTTTCCGTTAATTCCGTTGCCATTTGGACCATATCCGTTACCGATACCGTTAACGGCTGCAGCATAGCCGTATCCGGTGTCGGGAAGAGTGAAGTTAAGGCTTAGAAAGGAGCGCCGTAAGAGTTGGAAGGGGGCGGCGGAGTGCGCCATAACCGTTGCCGTTGCTTCCCGTTTCCGTTCTTTCCGTTACCGTTGGAGCCGTAGCCACTTAGTACCACTACCGTTGTTTCCGTTGCCATTGGATCCATTTCCGTTCCTTCTACCATTAGCTCCGTTGCCGTTGCCATTAACTGGGCCGCCATAGGCGTATCCGGCGTCGGGAACGACTCCGATGAGTTCGTTGACGGAGTAGAAGCTCTCGGCTTGAGAACAGTCGAAGTTGAACCACCAGTCACATACCAGGTACTGCTGGTTGAAGATGGTACCGTTGGGGCACAGGAAGGAGTCCTGTTGGCGCCTGAGGGCGCGGTCCTGGCAGATATGGAAGACCTGGCAGCCGGCTTCCGGTGCAGTGTCGGCGTAATAACCTTGCACCGCTTGGGCATCGCAGGAGAAGCCGGTGTCGGGCACGGAAGCCAAAATGGGGTAGTCCTCACCGGGCACGCCGCCCCCGGGAATGTTCTCAGCCAAAGCGGCAATCTCAGGGTCTACTCCATAGGCGCCGTTGGGCGGGCCATAGGTGTTGCTTGGGGGCGCATAACCGTTGCCATTTCCGTTAAATCCGTTGGTACGTCCCGAATACCCGTTACCATTACCGTTACCGTTGCCATTTCCGTTGAATCCGTTGGTGGGTGCGGAGTACCCGTTACCATTGCCGTTACCGTTGCCATTTCTGTTGAATCCGTTGGTGGGTGCGGAGTACCCGTTGCCGTTTCCATTACCGTTTGTGGGTGCTACGTATCCGTTGCCATTACCGTTACCGTTGCCATTTCCGTTAAATCCGTTGGTGGGTGCGGAGTACCCGTTACCATTACCGTTACCGTTGCCATTTCCGTTGAATCCGTTGGTAGGTGCGGAATACCCGTTGCCGTTTCCATTACCGTTTGTGGGTGCTACGTATCCGTTGCCATTGCCGTTACCGTTACCATTTCCGTTGAATCCGTTGACGGGTACCGAATACCCGTTACCGTTGCCATTTCCGTTGAATCCGTTGGTAGGAGTGGAGTATCCGATACCGTTTCCGTTGTGACTATCGGCTACAACGGCACCAAGAATCGCTGGAAAGAATAGATTGTTCTGAAGATACTCAGTTTCAACTTCCGTTGACAATTTGCTCTTGTAACACCAATCAACTGGGACACAAACACGCTACCTAATTATTCATTTATGGTTTGTGGATTTTTTTTTTATTTACTTATATCTGTTTTGCATTATGACTGAATATCCTTACATTGTAAAATAGGTTGTTGAATAATGACTCAGCGAATTTTAACACCCTCTAGTACAGACATATATATATATATATATATATATATATATATATATATATATATATATATATATATATATATATATATATATATATATATATTCATCACTCAATATCATGGTACTTTTCATAGAGAGGGAATATCTGTACACCCCGCATACGTTCTTAGAATATGAATATATATATATATATATATATATATATATATATATATATATATATATATATATATATATTTATATATATATACACATATATATGTATATATATATTTATATATATATATGTATATAAATATATATATATGTATATATGTGTATATATATACATATATATACATATACATACATATAAACACACACACACACACACACACACACACACACACACACACACATATATATATATATATATATATATATATATATATATATATACAATAATATATATGTATATATATATATATGTATATATATATACATATATATATATACACATACATACACACACACACACACACACACACACACACACACACACACACACATATATATATATATATATATATATATATATACGTACGTACCGAAAAGAACATACGTAC
>BOPN01000248.1:580000-582500 GCA_017312705.2 Penaeus japonicus
ACCTGTATATTCTCTGTCGAAATGTTTTATAATTGCTGACAAATTAACCTGCTCGGGAAAAAAAAAAAACTAACGCGCTTAATTACTGCCTGCCACTTCGAACAGCTGATCCGTTCCAATACATGGATCAATTTCGAAGCATCTGATTATCCACGCTGACGGGCGGGAGGACGGGAGGACGGGAAGGGCGGGAAGGGTGGGAAGGGCGGGAGGACGGGAAGGGCGGGTGGGCAGGAGGGCGGGAAGTCGGTACAAGGAAATCGACCCCTAGAAATGTCCCCCCCGCGTTCAAGCTTTATTTATTTTTATTTGCTAGCTGAAGTCTGTGAGAAAATTAGCGACGGCGAGAAACTTTCAGGAAACTATGGGTGCTTGTGTTGCATTTAGTAAAAAAAGAAGAAAAAAAACGAAATAGATAGATAAAATAACGAAAATAAGTAGACGAAAAAAAACAAAAAAAACTCAGAGCTACAATGGCGCTCATGAGCCATGACACTAACAGGCGTGTCATTAATCAAACTAAAGGTATGATAGTTATCAACACGCGGGACGCACGCAAACAAAATATCTCAGATGTCTCCTCCTCCTTTAGCTGACGTCATGGCTATTTTGATCATTTTGTATATGTATATATATATATATATATATATATATATATATATATATATATATGTATGTATGTATATATATGTATGTATATATATACATATATATTTTCTTCTTCTTCTTCTTCTTCTCCTTTTCTTTTCTTTTCCTTCTTTTTTCTTTTTATTTGTTTTATTTTATTTTCTTCTTCTTCTTCTTCTCTTCTTTTCTTTTCTTCTTTTTTCCTTTTTTTTTTCTTTTTTCTTTCTTTTTTCTTTTTGCGCAGATATACAGCTTAGAGTTTTAAAACAATTCCTGCTCCCTTGTTCGTCCATCTCTTACTCAAGAAGACGTTTCAAGTGAAAGGTAAATAACAAATGAGGTTTTATCGCCTTTGGGTCTGGATTAATTTTACATCCATCTTCATCAGTTTTATGTTTTATTGATGAGTTATAGGCAATGCAATGTATCTACAACAGAGACTCACCTAAACTAAACGTGAGTGATATTGCAATCTTTTGATCAATGTTGCAATTTCCGCTCATAATTCACTGACCAGATATTTTTTCTTCCCACTCACCTACAGTTCGATTCTGTGTCTGTTGCTTCTTGCATCTTGATCGATCGTTATTGCAATTAATCTTTATAATGGAAATCAAAGAAACAGACAAAGAAACAAGGAATCTCCATGACAGGAGGATGGCAACAGAAATGCCATAAAAACAAACAAAAAACGAAATAAATGTTTGATGTAAACAATAACAAAAATACAAATCATGAGACAGGAGTATTGGTGAGAGAAATCATACAAAAAAAAAAAAAAAAATCAGTGGCGTTAACACGGTGATATGGTGTTAGATAGTGAGAGTTAGATATGATAATGATGATGATGGTGATTACTATCATAATTATTATTAGGATGATGAGAGAGAGGAAGAGACAGAGATATACAGACAGACAGATAGATAGATTCTGAGAAAGAGACAGATATGGACAGACAGGTAGATAGACAGAGAGAGAGAGAAAGAGAGAAAGAGATAGATAGACAGGCAGATGGATAGATAGATAGATGGATAGATAGAGAGAAAGAGAGAGAGAGAGAGAGAGAGAGAGAGAGAGAGAGAGAGAGAGAGAGAGAGAGAGAGAGAGAGAAGAGAAAAGGAGAGAGAAAGAAACAGACAGAGACAGACAAACAAACACAAACAAACAGATCGACAGATAACTAAATAGAGCAAGAGAGAAATTAAGAAAAAAAAGGACACTAAGAACGTGACGAAATGATGGTCAGCACCGTCAGGTAACGAGCAGCCAGGGCGCCATCACCCCAGAAGCAGCAGCCGCGTGTTGAAAGCTGACCCTTGACCTCATAAACTTACACTTGAAGACCGAGCGCTGGACTCGAACGCGCGTTCCCCGGAGCACGACCTGCGTCCGTGCTGACCTCTTTCCAGGTCAGACGAGCGCAGGGGGACATCAGCACTCTACTTTTCGTGCGGGATGGGGAGAGGGGAAGGGGTGGGGAGGGGAGGGGAGGAGGATGGGGAGAGATGAGGAGGGGTAGGGGGAAGGGGGGAGGGGAGAGAGGAGGGGGAGAGGGGAAGGGAGGGAGGGGCAGGACAGGGAGAGATAGAAAGGGAGATGGGGGAGGGGAGGAGGACGGGGAGAGAGGAGGAGGGGGAAGGGGGAGGGGGGGAGAAAGACGGGGAGAGATAGAAGGGGGGAGGGGGAAGGGGAGGGGAGTAGGACGTGAAGAGAAAGAAGGGAGGGGGTAGAGGAGGGGAGGACGACGGAGAGAGAGAGAGGAAGGTGAGGGGAGGGCCGGGAATAGAGAGAGATGGGGAGCAGAACGAGAAGAGAGAGAAGGGAAGAGGAAGGGGGGCGGGACGGGAAGAGAGAAAAGGGGGGAGGGGTGCAG
>BOPN01000248.1:590000-592500 GCA_017312705.2 Penaeus japonicus
CTATATTTATTGTTATCAGTGTTATCGTCAATATCATTATCATCATTATCATTTTCATTGATGTTGTTATTATTATTTTTGATATAGTTGTTATCTTAATTAGCTTTATCATCATTATCACAGTAATCATCATTATCATCATCATTATACATTATTGTTATTACTATCCCTATCATAATTATTATCATCGCTGTTAATATTGTTATTATCATTGTCATCATTGTTATTATTCTCATTATTATCATCCTCATCCTAATAATTATTATCATTCTCATTATCCTTATCATTTCCAGAATCTATTCATTACTATCCTTATAATTATTATTATCATTATTATCATTATTCTTATTTATATCCTTATTATCATCGTTAACATTATTACTTTTATCAGTATCATAATACTGATTACTATTATCATCATTATTATTACTGTCATCATTGTCATGATTATTATTGTCATTATTATTATCATTATCATGATTATCATTATTATTGCTGTTTTTATTCTTATCCTCCTTATTATCCTTATTTTTACTATCAATACTATTTTATCTTCCTTATCATTGTTATAATGATTAGTGTTATCGTTATGTTGTTGTTATAGTTATCTTTATCACCATTAGCATTATCATCAGCAGCATTATCATTACTATCATTACCATTATTACTTTTGTTATCATTATCACTATCATCATTATCATCTTTATCATCTTTATTATCATAATCGCCAATATCATAACGACATCAGTATCATTATCATTATCATTATCATAAGTATTGTTATTTTTATTATCATTGCGTTGATTTTCATTATCAAAGTCAAAATTACCATCATCATTATTGATATCATTGTCATCATAATCATAATGCCTATCCTAGTTATCATCATCATTATTTGCATCATTATTATCTTTCCCCATCATCATTATTTGCATCATTATTATCTTTCCTCATCATCATTTTACTACTATTACTATCATTATTACAATTATCATCACTATCATCACCATCATCATCCATATAAGGTACCATCCCACATGGCTTCTGCTCTGTCTAAATCATGCAATCATACACATGATGAGTATGATGTTGGTGTAGTGATTATTCATGCACATAAAAAGAAAAAAAATCTCCACTCAGGTTAAGACAAAGAGAGAAATGTCAAGCAAGACACAAGCAGATCAATCATTCATCATAAAGTGATGTCTAAGGCAAAATATATGTAAAAAAGTATACAAAATATATATAAATATATATAAAGTATATATAAAAGTATAAAAAGTATATATAAAAGTATAAAAAGTATATATAAAAGTATAAAAAGTATATATAAAAGTATACAAAATATATATAAAAGTATACAAAATATATAAAAAAGTATACAAAGTCTATATAAAAGTATACAAAAAATATAAAAAAGTATACAAAGTCTATATAAAAGTATACAAAATATATATAAAAGTATACAAAATATACAGAAAAGTATACAAAGTCTATACAAAAGTATAAAAAGTATACATACATATATACAAAGCATATATGTATGGCTGGTTGATTAGAGGCAGCTTAGATTAGATTAGAATTATTAGATTAGATTATTATTAAATTATTAAATTATTAAATTATTAAATTAGATTAGCTGGTTAGATAAGAGGCAGCTTGATGTAGTGATTGCAAGATTGGTTACTTGGTTGCAAATATTATTGGGAGTATAATGTCTGAGGGAACTGAAAATAAGTCGTGCAATCAACCATATTCACACACCCTTGACCACTATGCAATGATATGTAATGATATTGAAGAGTTTCGTGAAAGGAATGAACATGAAACATTGCATAGTATTGCAACATCCTTTATAGAGGACGGCATTTTATCAGATATATTACGTAAAGACAAGAACTTTGCCTCTTATAGATAAAGTTGCAAAGTCTTTATTATAGAGATATACATGCACTACTATGTCTTATCCTAGTATATTATATTATGTTATTATATTAGTTTTATAACTAGTATATTAGTTTTATAACTAGTATATCAGTTTTATCCTAGTATATTAATTGATAGGATCACCATAATTAATATTGCACCATTAATGTATGTCATGAACTGCTTAGTTATATGCTTATGTTGTATGAATAAATTGTTCAAAATTAAATCAGTCATAATGTTATGATTATCATTGTTATTATCACCATTATTATTATCATCTCTTTTGGTATTAATATCATTGTTGTTATCAATTCTATTATTATCACTGTTATCATCATCATCATTGCCATTGTTATCATTATTGAAATAATAAGGAAAGCATCATTGTTGTTATCATTGTTATCAGCATTATTGTCATTATCACCATTACTAGCTTTACTGTTTAATTGATATTATCTTTATCATTACTATCATTGTTATTGGCATTATCATCATTTCCATTATTAGCTTCATTCTCATCTTTAAAGTCATAATTATTATTACTATCATCATTTTTATCATATCTATTATA
>BOPN01000248.1:597500-602500 GCA_017312705.2 Penaeus japonicus
TGTGAGAATCTCGAAGGTAAGAAATTTCACTTAAGCGATTTAGAGTTTTTCACCGTAACTTTTCGAGATTTTCAAGAGGAGGACGAAGTGTAAGATAAGCCTCGCCTTAAAGAGACTAAGAGGCAAAAGGTATTGACATCAGTCGCTTGCAAATCAGGCCATAACTCCTTTTCGAGAGCGCCGCACCTTTCCTACTTAAAGAGCTCGGGGGGCATTAAGTAATTCATTATCTCCTGCGTGAGTCAGCGACTTGTTTAGTCGACGTTTCGTGTGCCCGAAAGTAGCATTCGAAAAAGTCTCTTCGGATATTGTTTCAGTAAATACCATCGCTATTTTTTTAATCGACGTTTTGTGTGCCCGAAAGTAGCATTCGGAATATCTATTCGAATATCTGATCTGCATGAGTCATTGACTTGTTTAGTCGACGTTTCGTGTGCCCGAAAGTAGCATTCGAAAAAGTCTCTTCGGATATTGTTTCAGTAAATATCAACGCTATTTTTAATCGACGTTTTGTGTGGCCGAAAGTAGCATTCAGAATATTCTATGAGTATATATCCTAATTATTTTCGCGTCATGATAATTTTTGAGTTTTAGCTTCAAGCTGTCGTTTTTCGCAGCTACAGAAAATCACGTGAAGAATTCATGTTAAAAAAGTTGAAAACAAAACAACGAAGGGACACACATGCATTGATTCCTCAGGGCATAAGCAATACAGCGAGAAACCCTTCGGCATATTTCTGCGTTTTCCCGTGTCTTCCTTCGGTATTTTGTTTACAACATAAAGACATATCAATCTTGATTTTGCTGCGATATCGGCTGTTCTGAAGTGAAACCAACCTTTTGAAGAGCGGGAGAAGTGAACCTTTTTTCCCCTCTAGTGCCCTTAGGAATGAGATATATATATAAAAACTCTTAAAAGGACCGAGTAGACGTTTATGTAATTCTGTCTATCGTCACAGGTGCAGAGTATTCATTCTTGCTGAGTCATGGTAGTCACGCGGCTGTTGTGACAATTGGTAATAGGCAGACGAGTTGCGGCGATGAATAATTGTCGAATGCATTTATCTATTTATCTATCTATCTATCTATATATGTGTATATATACATATGTATATGTATATATACATATATATATATATATATATATATATATATATATATATATATACATATACATATATATATTTATATATATATATATATATATATATATAGAAGAAGAAAATAATAAAAACAAGGAGAAAGGTGAAGAAGAAGAAGAAGAAAATAATAAAAACAAGGAGAAAAGTGAAGAAGAAGAAGAAAATAATAAAAACAAGGAGAAAGGTGAAGAAGAAGAAGAAGAAAATAATAAAAACAAGGAGAAAAGTGAAGAAGAAGAAGAAAATAATAAAAACAAGGAGAAAGGTGAAGAAGAAGAAGAAGAAAATAATAAAAACAAGGAGAAAAGTGAAGAAGAAGAAGAAAATAATAAAAACAAGGAGAAAGGTGAAGAAGAAGAAGAAGAAAATAATAAAAACAAGGAGAAAAGTGAAGAAGAAGAAGAAAATAATAAAAACAAGGAGAAAGGTGAAGAAGAAGAAGAAGAAAATAATAAAAACAAGGAGAAAAGTGAAGAAGAAGAAGAAAATAATAAAAACAAGGAGAAAGGTGAAGAAGAAGAAGAAGAAAATAATAAAAACAAGGAGAAAAGTGAAGAAGAAGAAGAAAATAATAAAAACAAGGAGAAAGGTGAAGAAGAAGAAGAAGAAAATAATAAAAACAAGGAGAAAAGTGAAGAAGAAGAAGAAAATAATAAAAACAAGGAGAAAGGTGAAGAAGAAGAAGAAGAAAATAATAAAAACAAGGAGAAAAGTGAAGAAGAAGAAGAAAATAATAAAAACAAGGAGAAAGGTGAAGAAGAAGAAGAAGAAAATAATAAAAACAAGGAGAAAAGTGAAGAAGAAGAAGAAAATAATAAAAACAAGGAGAAAGGTGAAGAAGAAGAAGAAGAAAATAATAAAAACAAGGAGAAAAGTGAAGAAGAAGAAGAAAATAATAAAAACAAGGAGAAAGGTGAAGAAGAAGAAGAAAAAATAAAATAACAAGGAGAAAGGTAAAAGATTAATTGAAAAACTGAAAAACTGAATTTCAAGATTTCTTTGATATTTTTTTTTTTTTTTACTTGTTTGTTTGGTATAAATTCATGGCGGTTGCTTTAAGTGCTGACGAGTTTCAAGTTGCATAAAGCTGATGGCATAATCACCAGTGGCTCGTCTTCTTAATAAGAATAAGAGATTATCTTTATTAATATTATTGAGAAATGCAAAGTGCAGAAGCAAGTCGTTTGTGTATTTTTTTTTAGAATATTATTATTACCTTTACATTATCATCAGTGGGTAACCATGTTTACGTGAGGTGATACGTAACTCTGATAAGAAAAGGAACAAAATCCTGATATATATAATATATATATATATATATATATATATATATATATATATATATATATATATATATTTTTTTTTTTTTTTTTTTTTTTTATTGGACTGGAATTGCAGAAGGAAACTAAAGGGAAATATGAAACAGATAAAATATGTGGTAATATTTTTTCTTTTTTCACACACACACACACACAAACACAACACACACACACACACACAAACACACACACACACACAAACAAACACAACACACACACACAAACACAAACACACACATACACACACACACACAAACACAAAAACAAACACAACACACACACACACACAAACACCCACACAAACACCCACCCACATCAATATCCACGTTCACGCAACTGCATACGCGCGTGCACATAAAAGCACCAAGTAAAGCAAAGCAGAACCTATAATAAGAGGCAACCCAATGTTCCTTGAATTTCCAGCCATGAACATCACAAGCAAGCAACTTAAGGAATGATCGTGAGAACATAATCCCGCTAACCGTTTCACTTCAGCAATTGAGGCAGGTAGACAGGTAGGTAGGTAAGAAAGGCGGGCAGGCAGACAGGCAGGTAGGTAAGGAAGGCGGGCAGGCAGACAGGCAGGTAGGTAGGTAAGGAAGGCAGGCAGGCAGACAGGCAGGTAGGTAAGGAAGGCGGGCAGGCAGACAGGCAGGCAGGCAGGCAGACAGACAGGCAGGCAGGCAGACAGGAAGGCAGGCAGGCAGACAGACAGGCAGGCAGACAGACAGGCAGGCAGGTGGGTAGGCAGGCAGACAGGCAGGCAGGAAGACAGGCAGGCAGGCAGGCAGGCAGGCAGGCGGGCAGGCAGGCAGGCAGACAGGCAGGCAGACAGGCGGGCAGGCAGGCAGACAGGCGGGCAGGCAGGCAGGCAGGCAGGCAGACAGGCGGGCAGGCAGGCAGGCAGACAGGCGGGCAGGCAGGCAGGCAGGCAGACAGGCGGGTAGGCAGGCAGGCAGGCAGACAGGCGGGCAGGCAGACAGGCAGGCAGACAGGCGGGCAGGCAGACAGGCAGGCAGGCAGACAGGCGGGCAGGCAGGCAGGCAGGTAGGCAGGCAGGCAGGCAGACAGGCGGGCAGGCAGACAGGCAGGCGGGCAGGCAGACAGGCAGGCAGGCAGACAGGCGGGTAGGCAGGCAGGCAGGCAGGCAGACAGGCAAGCAGACAGGCGGGCAGGCAGACAGGCGGGCAGGCAGGCAGACAGGCAGGCAGGCAGACAGGCGGGCAGGCAGGCAGGCGGGTAGGCAGGCAGGTAGGCAGACAGGCAGGCAGACAGGCGGGTAGGCAGGCAGGTAGGCAGACAGGCAGGCAGACAGGCAGGCAGGCGGGCAGGCAGGCAGGTAGGCAGGCAGGTAGGCAGGCAGACAGGCAGGCAGACAGGCAGGCAGGTAGGCAGACAGGCAGGCAGACAGGCAGGCAGGCAGGCAGACAGGCAGGCAGGTAGGCAGGCAGGCAGACAGGCAGGCAGGTAGACAGGCAAGCAGACAGGCAGGCAGGCAGACAGGCAGGCGGGTAGGCAGGTAGGCAGGCAGGCAGACAGGCAGGCAGACAGGCAGGCAAGCAGGCAGCCAGGGGCCGGATTCACTACGCTGGTAACTACAATTATGATGGTAAAAAGACCGCATCGGTATTCATGAACAACTTACCATGATAGATACAATGCTAAATTTACCAGTGATTGGAGCACTGGTATGTCCACTGGCAACTACAGCAACGACTCTCTCATCTCGCTTTATCTCAACAAAAAATCAACATTTAAGGCGACACTTTAATTTGCATATACACGTATTATGATCAGAGTGATGGCAACTGTTCATTTTCATATAAACATGACAAAAATAAATAAAATTCACAGGAAATAAGCGAGAATAATGTTCATACAGCTTCGTCATAGGCCTACAATAACTGAAAATAATACATGGAATAAATAATTTGACAAATTCAAACATTTTATTTTAGTGACATAGTTGAAAAACAGTAAACATATAAATATATAAATTATCTTTGTGTTTTCATTAATTTACATACAATTATTCATAATCTTACTCATTTGAAGGGTTTAATTGGCATTTCTTTTTGGAAAACGTTGATACAAATAACACCATTGCGTGGAGCCATTGCTTCTTTTCTTTTGACTGCAATTTATAAAAAAGAAAAATAGTATGTTTTTGAAAATCATTAAATCATATATGACCCATAGGATCATGCAATAGAATATGCTTTCAAGGAAATTAATCTATATAGAAATTTTTATCATTTCTTTCTTGAAACAAGAATATCTCGCAGCTGGATCAGGCTTTGTTTACATGTCACGGGATTGGTCAAAGGAGCCTAAAGAATCATGTAAGGCGGTCGCTGATTGGCGGAATTGAATTGCCAGAGTTACCATCAAATTACGGTGATAAAGTCGATTTACCCTTACCAGCCGACTTATCATCGCTTGATAAATCCCACTTTGCCATGACTGGTAAACGCGCTGGTAGTTGACAGCTGGTAAATGCTTTACCATCGTATGTTAGTGAATCCAGCCCCAGGGAGGC
>BOPN01000249.1:20000-27500 GCA_017312705.2 Penaeus japonicus
CAATCGAGAGAACATAATAAGTGTTATATTTTTGTACCCACTAATTGGCTATATCTTCGTCAATTAATCACACGAATACTCGAGAGAACTGTCTGTAAAAAGAAATTAGTCTTAAAAGCTTGTAATCTTATTAATTCGACGACTTCATCATTCCCAGTGACTCTAATCACTCACATGAATTAATCACTCATCGTGCGAGTTAATTACTCTTAATTAGATAGATTACTCTCTGGTGGAGGGAACGAGTCCTTCAGAGTAGCATGTCCTTAGGTTAGGGCGCCCATTTACGGTCAGCTGGCCATCGTGATTGAGTGAGTTACGTGTGAGTTACGAGTGAGTTCCGAGTGAGTCACGAGTGAGTTACGCGTGAGTCACGAGTGAGTTACGAGTGAGTTACGAGTGAGTTACGCGTGAGTTACGAGTGAGTTACGAGTGAGTTACGAGTGAGTTACGAGTGAGTTACCCGTGAGTTACTCGTGAGTTTCTCGTGAGTTACCCGTGAATTACTCGTAAGTCACTCGTGCTGTTATTTGATGTTACCTACTGTTACTTTGATTTTCAGTAGCATAATGAGGTACAGTATTTCCATCTGGATTTTTTATTCGGATTATTTGAAAAAGGAAAAGGGAAGAGTGAGGAAAAATGATGAAATTGTAGAATTATTATTTTTGTTTTGTTTTGTTTTTGTCTAAAGGGGTATCGTAAATGCATGTGAAAATCATTCTAAAAATCTTTGCCAATGTGTGGTAATATAGAAATCAGATTTTTCAAAAGTTTCCATTAGGAAAACCCATCATGTTCTACTTTCTTTCATATGTGTTCCTAATCTGGAAGCTCTCATACTGTCAGATGTAAGAGTCTACTTTGATGGAATTTCCTTATTGTCAGAATAAATGAAAAAGGAGGAAGAGGGAGAAGAAGAGAGGGTGAGAGTGAATGAAAGAGAGAGAGAGAGAGAGAGAGAGAAAGAGAGAGAGGGAGGGAGGGAGAGAAAGCGAGTTATAGAAAAAGGTAGAGTGAAAGAGATAGAGAGGAGAGGAGAGGAGAGGAGAGGGAAAGGAATTAGGGAAGGGGAAAGGGGAAGAACAAGAAAAAAAAGAAGAAGATTAGAGCAAGAGGGAAGGGGAGGGAAGGAGATTCTTGGGTCGACTATGGCTATAATTACTTTTTGATTCCTGCCGAGTGAAGGAATGAGCGTGGAAAGGAGGCCAAGAACAGGGGGACGAAGAAAGGGGAAGAAAAGGGTGAGAGCGAATAGCGAATAGCGAATAGAGGGGAAGAAAGACATGGAGGGGAAAAAAGGCTGTGCTAAAGAAGAGAAGGATAGAGCATTGAATAGGGAGGATAGAACGTGACTTAGAGAGGGAAGTAAATTAAAGTAAAAAAAACAAATCATAAGTGCGGGAAAAATAAAGACAAAGAGAAAAAAAGAGACAAAAATAGAAAAAGGAAGAAAGAAAGATGACTGTGGGGGAAAAACAAGGAAAGAAAATAGGATAGTAGGAAAGATGAAGATTCTGAAGAGCAAAGGTAAAAAGATTACGAAAGAAACGAGAAATTGAGAATAGCGACAAAATACAGAAGAAAGGACAGGTAGGAGTGTATCACACAAGGGGAAAAGAGAGAGGAAAGCATTGGGTGTGTGTGTGTGTGTGTGTGTGTGTGTGTGTGTGTGTGTGTGTGTGAAAAGTTATACGATCTTGCTTTTGCTTGCAATATTTTTGTCAAGCACTTCGTCTTGCCTGAAGAACGTCTCCATGCCAACCCCCCGTGAACCTTGTGATATCTTAGGTGGCCCCAGAAAAAGAATTTATATATATCTTAGAATAGCTGGTAACATATATCCCACACAAGATCGGTTATTCAAAAATATATGAATACGTGGAATGGGATGATAATTTAGTATATTCAATATAGCTTATGTGATAACAGTAATAATGATTCAATATTTAAAAGACAATATTGATAATAATAATGATATATAAATATATGTGACATATAATATTATAATATTGATGATGCTAATGAATGAATTACAATAACAAGAAGGATACTAATATTAAGATTCAGAATGATAAATATGATAAAAGTAATGATAACAATAATCTCGGAGGATAAGTATAAAGCCAATGATGATAATATTACATGATAATGATTATGACGAATTACATTATGATAGCAATACAATATCATTAATAATCATAATAACAGGTATCATAACAAGAATACGAATATTGACAAGAAAATTTGCTTCCACGTTGCATGAGAGAATATTTGTAAAATATTCCCTCATTATTAGAGAATAAAGTCTCTGCTATCTGATATTGGCTCTAATATGTTTACAAGTAGAGCCTAATACCAGTCTTATTTCGACTTACTTATTGCTTCTTATCCTGCCACCCTCCTCCTCCCTCCTCCCCCACCCCCCCTTCGTTGAGCTTCAGGTTCTCAGTATTAATATTCTTTATTATTCTTATCACTTATTCGTAGAATAAGTGATGAGAATATTTACGTAGTATTTATGTTTTCGGTATTAACGTTATGCTTGATATTGTTAGCATTATTGTTGTTATCATCTATATTATCAATATTTATCAATACTGCTCACTGTTTTCGACATTATTACTAGTATCACTATATCATCTTTATTATCATTATTACTGTCATTAGTGCCATTCTTATCATATTCGTAATTATCATTATCATCATCATCATTGCATTATCATGATCTTTATATCTATTTGTTATGATCTTGATCCTTATAATTACCCTTTCAATTATCCTTGCTGTCATTATCATTGCTATCTTTATTCACCTTTAACAATTCTATTACAATTATCAATATTGCTATTACCATTATCACATTAATACTATCATCATATTTGTAATCATAATCATCAATAACCATTGGTATTATTACCCTTATCATTATTACAATCATCATTTCCATCATCATATCATTATCCTAATCATATCATCATTATCAAACCAGATCAATGAGTAAAAAAATAAGGTATCTGAAATATTGTCAAAGCAACTCCTAGGTGAAGTGCCAAACTAGGTGAAGTGCCATATGGATAGTCGAAAATGACCCTCTGGCTAAATTGTTGAATAAAAATGTAAATCTCCAATACGAGGCGCCTTCGAAGGTTCCCACGTAAAAAAATATAATGAATACATTACGTTTAGCATTTTGATACTGTAAAATTCGAAATGTGGAGAAATTGGTATAGATTATGTGTATATATATATATATATAGATTATGTGTGTGTATATATATATATATATATATATATATATATATATATATATATATATATGTATATATATATATATATATATATATATATATATATATATATATATATATATATATATATATATATATATATATATATATGTATATACATATATATATATATATATATATATATATATATATATATATATATATATGTATATGTATGTATGTATATATATACATATATATATATATATATATATATATATATATATATATATATATACATAGAGAGAGAGAGAGAGAGAAAGAAAGAGAGGGAGAGAGATACATATATGTGCGTGTGTGTGTGTGTGTTTGTGTGTGTGTGTTATATGTGTGTGTGTTTAATGTTCCTCAGGAGAGCCAAAGAAGTCTCTTACTCTACTTCTAAGCCTTTGTCAATGACCAAGAACTCTTCCTATCTTCCAGAAAATATTTCTGACTACTCTTAACTTTCTCCCTCCTCTTTCCTCTCGAGAACATTCCATCTCTCTCTACTTCCACAAGAAGTCTTCCCTTGGTCTTGATGCCAATAAGGGCCTGTAGTACTGTCAAGTTTATAGGAGCATTATCACTGATTTGTGTGTGTGTGATAGATAGAAAAAATAGAGAGAAAAAAGAGAAAAGGATAGTAGGTAAAGCAGGGAAGAGAGAGAGAGAGAGAATTGAAAGAGGGAGGGAGGGAGGGAGAGAGAGAGAGAGAAAATGAAAGAGGGGGAGAGAGAGAGAGAGAGAATTGAAAGAGGGAGGGATGGAGGGAGAGAGAGAGAGAGAAAATGAAAGAGGGAGAGAGAGAGAGAGAGAGAGTGAGAGACAGAGAGAGAGAGACACATAGAGAGAGGGAGAGAGAGACATAGAGAGAGGGAGGGAGAGAGAGAGAGAAAAAAAACAAAGACAGAGAGAAAGAGAAAGTGAGAGAAGAGAGAGACAAAGAGACAGAAGAGCACTTAAGAGAGAGAGAGAAGACAGAGAGAGAGAGAGAGAGAGAGTCCAACCTGAAAAAAAAAAACAGAGAAGCGAGAAGCACGCGTCCAAGGTTCTCCTCTCTCTCTCTCTCTCTCGCCCTCGGACCCCCCCCCCCCCCCAGAAAACCTTACCAAGCCCTGACGACACTCGACTCCTTCCTGTCAGACGCTCCTTTTGTTGTTGTTTCCTCGAGAACGCATCGATTTCACTGAAGGTCGCCAGCTAATCCAAACACGGGCCTCCCGAGCGCCGGAAAAAGGAGCTGACGGCAACTATGGCACTAACTTCTCAATATCCGGCCGCTCTCGGCACCTGCTCCCCGGCCGCCGACTTCGCTCCCGTCGCGTCTCCCTCCCTGCCAAGCATCTTTTCCTTGTGTTCTGTACGCTGCTGGAGCCCTTAGCTTATATACGTTGAGAAAAATGCGTGTATATATATATATATATATATATATATATATATATATATATATATATATATATATATATATATATATATATATATATATATATATATATATATTTACATATACATATGTATATATATTTATATATATATATATATATATATATATATATATATATATATATATATATATATATATATATATATATATACATATATATATATATATATATATAATATATATATATATATATATATATATATATATATATATATATATATATATATATATATATATTTACATATACATATGTATATATATTTATATATATATATATATATATATATATATATATATATATATATATACATATACATATATATATATTTATATATATATATATATATATATATATATATATATATATATATATATATATATGTATATATATATATATATATATACATATATATATATATATATATATATATATATATATATATATATATATATATATATATATATGTGTGTGTGTGTGTGTGTGTGTGTGTGTGTGTGTGTGTGTGCATGTATGTATGTATGTATATATATAAATATAAATATATATATATATATATATACATACATATATATATATATATATATATATATATATATATATATATATATATATATATATATATATATATACATATATATATATATATATATATATATATATATATATATATATATATATGTGTGTGTGTGTGTGTGTGTGTGTGTGTGTGTGTGTGTGTGTGTGTGTGTGTATGTATGTATGTATGTATATAGAAGATCATTAAGGACTTCTTTCTATATATACTGGTCCTACTCTTAACTTTTTCACCTTTTCCTCCCACACGCAATATATTTCCACTAACAGAACATACGTACATATTCAACATGGACTCCCTTTGGCTCTAAGGTTACCTTATTTGGAAACTTATTCTTGACACAGCGGATACCTTGGCAACAGGTTCTTGAAGATTCTCAGATTTTTTTAAATTCCAAATTTATTCCACTTTCCAAAATTCCTACTACGGTAGTGAAGGAAATAAAATGTACGAAATTCACCAATATTATTATCTGTTATTATGATTTTTTTCTATCATTATTGTGATAATGCTATGATTCATTCAGTATTTATTTATACATATGTATATGTAAATATAGACATTGATATATATGTATGTATATATATATATATATATATATATATATATATATATATATATATGTGTGTGTGTGTGTGTGTGTGTGTGTGTGTGTGTGTGTGTGTGTGTGTGTGTGTGTGTGTGTGTGTGTGTGTGTGTTAAACAAAATATCTAAAAAGCATGCTACGTATTTATTATATGTTTCTCCTTTCTTTTCCGTGCGACGTGGCTAGTGGAAAGGGCGCCGCTAACAGCTGTTCCAGCCTCCTCGCTTGACGATAACTACATGATGAAGTAAACAAAGAAGCGAAGGAGGTGGATGATATAGAATAAGAAAAAAGGTGTGAAATCAGAAAGAGAGACAGAGAGAGAGGGCGAGAGAGAGAGAGAGAGAGAGAGAGAGAGAGAGAGAGAGAGAGAGAGCAAGAAAGAGAGAGAAAGAAAATATATTTTACATGATTATGTAGATAGCACATATAAAACAACATAAAACCGAGCTAAGCATCAGTGCAGATCAATCTTAAAAAAAAAAAAAAGTTAGAAATAGATTAAAATAGAAATAGATTAAAGCAACAGAGGATGTATGATAATCTCTTTTTTTCATGTCTCTTGTCAACGTTGAAGACACGTGTTTTTGTTTTTGTGTTTGTTTTTGCGTCTTAGAATGCATAGACATTTATAGAGATGCTGTCTGACTGCGAAGGAGAGGAGGGGGGGAGGAGAAGGTGAGAGAGAGAGGGGGGAGAGAGAGACGGAAGGAGGGAGAGAGAGAAGTGGATAGTAGGGGAAATAGGGGAGGAGGGAGAGAGTCAGTTTGAGAGGAAGGACGAAAGAGGGAGAGGAGAAAAGAGCGAAGGAGGGAGGGGGCAGGGAGAAAAGGAGAGAAGAATAATAAGTGAGAAAGGGAGGGAGAAAGGAGGATAAAGGTAGGAAAGATAAAGAGAGAGGGGGAGGGAAGCGGGGTTGACAGAATGATATGAAAAGATAGGTAGATAGATGAATAAAATAGAAAAATAGAAATAGGATAAAAGGAAAGAGAGAGAGAGAGAGAGAGACAGACAGACAGATAGACAGACAGACAGACAGACAAACAGACAGACAGAGAAAGAGAGAGAGGAAGAGAGAGAGACAGAATAAAATCAATAACGAAATAAGGAGAGAGAGGTGAAAAAAGATCGATAAATAGATAAAAAAAGAGAGAAGAGAAGTAAGAGAGAGAAAGAGATTGAAAGAAACATAAACCAAAAAAAAAAATAACATAGACATACAGATAGACAGATGGATAGATAATAGACAAAGAAGAATAGAAAGAGAGAAAGATAATCCACACCTGTGTGTAATGGACGAAACTCCGAGCGATTGACAAAAGTTTAAAGCCCGGAGGAAGCATTGGCGAAAACACACTTTAAAACTTCGAAAAGCAGCGAAGGGTATATAGTGTATCCATTACAGGATGAGATGCTTAAACTTTCGATTTTATGAAATTTGAAATTCCAAAATTGTGCGACACTTTAAGAGGGAGGATCAATAACTTCCGAGTCGCTTGGTTGTTGTTGCTTCCTCTTTGCTTGTTTTATTTAAGGATTTTTTTTTCCCCTTTTTTTTTATTTGTGTTGGGATTTTTTTCTTTTTTTGTGTGTGTTTTTTATTTGGTTTTTATGTTGGGGTA
>BOPN01000249.1:37500-40000 GCA_017312705.2 Penaeus japonicus
GGAGAGGAAATAGGAAACGTATTGTATATTTTCTCTTTCGTGTCTTTTCTATTCTTTCCTTTTTCTTTCATATTTTTTTGTTGTTTTCAAGAGGCATGTGAGAGGTTTGGCTAAATAGTGAATAACGTCGTTGCTTTTCAAATAATCATCACCGATATATTCATTTATCAAACACTTATCGTCATTCAAGCTGTCAATTATCATGTAATCATCATCATCAATCTGTCAACCTGTTATCAATGATCACCAACACGCCACGTGTATCTACGCCTCGATAGAGTGAATAAATATATCAATAGATTTAAAAAAATAATGAAATAAAATATATAAAGGAGCCGACTTCAATAAAAGAGTCAAAGGGATAAAGTTTTTCTTTAAGAATAAGAAAGACGGAAGACCGAATTCTAACCTGGACCATATCATTCATCCATTAAAAAATCAATCATTCACACTAAAGAAAAATATGGGGGGGGGGGAAATATACCCAAGACCAAAGATCAAAACTTATAATAACAAAAAAAAAATGTATAAAGACAAACGCAATCGACAGAGAAACGACAACTTTTCGACAGAAGCTTCGAATTCTTCTAGAATTCCTCCAGGGAACGAGACACGGCGCGAAGGATTAAGGAAAGTCTTGAGTGCAGGAAGGATAGAAAGGGAAAAACACTTCTGGCCGCCAGTTTATCGCCGGAGAGGAGACGGAGGCTGCGAGAGATGCTGAGGAGAATGATGCTGTAATTGAAGATGACTTAAATGTGGAGGGGGGAGGCGGCACCGTTGTTCCCGCGCATTAGAATGATAAAGGTGTGAAAAGCGATCTTCATTTGTTTACGGATCATCGAAAACGCGTGTTTGTAGTTGTGTGTGTGTTTGTGTTTGTGTGTGTGTGTGTGTGTGTGTGTGTGCGTGTGTATGTGTGTAAGTGTATAATCACGCTTGGAAGTTCCTTAGAAGAAGAAAAAAAAACATGAGCGGAGGGGCAGAAGAGTGACGTCTCCTCATTAGGTACTTCCTCTCCTTCGCGAAAATCCTCTGGTGTGAATGACAGGCGGAGGAGTGTCCCAGATGGATGATGCCACAGGACCTGCGAGATTCGAGAATTATCATTACCTTGTCCAATTTGTGCGATGAGAGTGACATCCACATAATCGCGAGTTCTCTTTCTCTCGTGGGCGGTATTTTTATAAGGGGGGTCGATAGAAAAAAAAATCGATAAAAAGGAAGAAAAAAAAACAAGAGAGAAAGAATGAACGTTGGGGTACTTCTAGTAATTATCTTTTCGTGTTGTTTCATTTACATTTTCTTATTATCCTCCGCATTACATACATTCGATATTTTCTTTATATTTCTTATTGTAGCATTTAGTAGTAAGGATGCTGTTTATAATATCATCATTAGTGTTAGTGAGGTATGGTTTTAGTCTATCATTATCATCCTTTTCATTATTATTATCATTATTATCATTGCTATCATTGTTGTTTTACTATCATTACCATAACCATTGTTATTGTTATCATTTTTATTAATATTACTATCATTATTATCATCATCATTATCACCATTACTATCAATTAATTTATGATTATGATTATGATTTTGATTATCATAATCATTACCATTATTATCATTATCATAATCATAATAATTATAGTTACTTTTATCAATGCTGTCATTATTACCAAATTAAGTTATCATTATCATTACCATATCATCCTGAACATCATTACCGTTATTATTAAATTTATCAGTATTATCATCATCATGTCTTATTGCAATTATCAGCGATAGCAGCAGCAGCAGCAATAGTAGCAGTAGTAGTAGTAGTAGTAGTAGTAGTAGTAGTAGTAGTAGTAGTAATCTTTACTACTATCACTATTATCATCATGGTCATTATCATCGCACCAACAAAGTTAACATCAGTTATTATCAACAATGATACGACTATCAATATTATTACCACTGTTATTGCCATCATATCAAGATCATTGATGCTACATCAATAACCAATACCACTCAACTATTAAATTACGTGCTTTATTACTGTTGTTCCATGTAACTTCTAATATTGAAAACACAAGTAACTGTCATTATAATCATCTTTATAATTATCAATATTATCATATCTTACAGTATTTAATTATTTAATTGTTAATCATCTTGTTAATTAATCAATACAGTTTCCACAAAACAAAATTACCCGCGTGAATAAAACGCCATCCATCGCCAGGAATAAATAAAACACTAACCAATTCTACAGCATCGTCATATTTCTGCAAAACCAACAACAAGTGCTGAGATATCAAAGGTGCACAAGCCCGAGTTCACTAGTTCTCTAAATAACAAGCATGGAACAAAGAAGAGAGAGATGGAAGACCCGTACTAAAGGGTGGGGGTGCCTCGACTGGCCGTATTAGCAGACCGGTTACATAAGGCCTTCGAAGAGGTTGTGGAACCTTGGAGGTGGTGGAGTTCGTATGGGGGGAGGAGCTTCAGGAAG
>BOPN01000249.1:55000-62500 GCA_017312705.2 Penaeus japonicus
GAGTTACCGACTTGATTTACATCAGTTTTCTCTGAAGAGAGCCTTTGCTGCCCATCAAATCTAAACAAATTCGAACGCATTACTCTGATTGTGACTATATACTTCAATAGCCTTTGATTACCAGTCTGCCCTGAGAATGAACATAAAAATACACCCAATAGACTTTTTGTTGTTGTTTAAATGTTTTTCATGTCAAACACTTAGTAAATTCAGTTTCTTACGAGTTAAAAAGTAAATGTAATCCAAGCCAAAAGGATTCAAACAATTATTTATCACCCATTTATCAAGGCTACATATGGTGGTATTTGTTTTATATTTTCACGCATGAACTGGAGTCTCGAAATATGCAGTATATTATACATCATAATCTTACTTCAATGTTACATAAATTTTGTTGTAAACCATCATTGAGATACTCTTTAAACGATTAAATGAGACGACATAAAATAAAAATCAGGAAATATTTGGCATTTTCGCCATTCGGAGATGGTTCGCGCATGCGTGTTGGCGCCCCTAAAGGATAGGTTGGTACGCGTGGGCGGGTGGTGCTCTTTGGCAATAGAATCTGAAATACGGCAGCAAGTTATTGCGAGTTTTTGGCAATTATTGCAGATAATGACGCTGCAGATAAGGCCTAATGATTATATCTTGTTTCTACACATAAGCCTTCATTGGTTAATAATAGTTAATTCTGGGGTTAATACAACATGATTGTATTTATTTCCAATGTTTTTCAGAGATCTAATTATCATGGGATTTTGTATATTTTAACTCCATTCTTATGGGGCAATTTATTTTATTTTCTCAAGGTGTGTTGCTATATTATAGTATTGCCCACATCATCCCCACTATCATAGTTTATATTTTTTGTTTTGTTTTATCAATTTAATAAGCAATTTTGATATTTGCAGCATTTCATGTGCATGTTTATATGATTGTTGTTTGTCTTAATATTGTTCACACTTTCTTTTTGTGATGAAATCTTAATACCATGTACTAAATATTTATCACATTTATTGTCATTTACACCTTTAGTTACATATCTGAAATCTCAGTAGGCCTATAATGAATTAAATATTTGCCATCTAAATTTCTATCATTCTCTTCCCACTTATTCTTAATGAATTCTCATTACAAGGAATAGGTTATTTCCAATCTAGAGTTTATGTTATCTTGCTTATAATTTATTATTTTGTTAACCAATTATTTATTCTAATATTCTATTTCTACTTATTCTCATGATTTATCTAACTTTTGTATCATGATGAAACTGTACAATATTAGTCAACAGATTTCTCTTAATCTATCTAAAGGGCACAAATAAAATACACTTACAAAGTTCTGTTTAATACACTTAAAAAAATTTACTAACATATATATGGCGATCACATGATTAAAATATTATATATAAAAAGAAAAGTGTAAAACTGACGTGCTATCGAGGAATTAAAAGAATACATGAGAAATTAACTTGCCCCATGTTTCAAAAATAAAAAATAAAAGATCTTCCTTGCAAAGCTCATATTACTTCAACTTTTAAAAAAAGAAAAGAAATAAATAGAACATAAAAATTACGATGACGACTGTAATGCATAATTCACATCATCGGTTGAAATGTTTAGACGAAGGCGGAGATTCAGGTCATTGCGTGAATGCTCCGTAAGAATCAGTCGCTGGGAGGTCAGCCTGTTAACGATACACATTACCTCCGACATTGTTGTTGGCTCCACTCCTGCAGACAAACCAAGGAAAATTTGACACAATGTACATGAAAAATGTGCAGGTAATTTGTTTGTATATCAGGTATTTAACATCTTTCATACAGAGTAAATTATTAAGCTTGAGATAAAGGTAAATATAGTAAACAAATAGATAAATGGTTATATATGTGTTTGTGTATGCATGTGCATGTGTGTGTGTGTGTGTGTGTGTGTGTGTGTGTGTGTGTGTGTGTGTGTGTGTGTGTGTGTGTGTGTGTGTGTGTGTGTGTGTGTGTGTGTGTGTGTGTGTGTGTGTGTGTGTGTGTGTGTGTGTGTGTGTGTGTGTGTGTGTGTGTGTGTGTGTGTGTGTGTGTGTGTGTGTGTGTGTGTGTGTGTGTGTGTGTGTGTGTGTGTGTGTGTGTGTGTGTGTGTGTGTGTGTGTGTGTGTGTGCACGTGTTGTCAGTTTAAAATGCTGAAAATTTACTCATTTAATTTTTCTATATTACACAATAAAAAAACAAGGACAATTACCATCGAATCTGCATAGCGAGATGAATTGGTCCAATACACGTATGAAAACAGCTTCCTCTACACCAGTGCGTAAGAATTCAGATACAACGGCCCGCAGTACATTCTTCTCCATCATGCTGCAGCTCCTATAATTTAATAATAAACATTAAAATAAACATATGAAACAAGACAATGCAATTTTCTTATGATAAGGACTAAAACAATAATAACAAAAACACCATTGATGATCATAAAGAAAATGATGACAATTATGATGATAGTGATGTCAACCGTGATCATCATTAGTAGTAGCAATGGTAGTGGCTACTAGGGATTTAGTTACTATTCCTAGCACTTTTTCCCTACGTACCTAATGGCCGTTATCTTGGGTGAGGTGAACATCTCCTTCAGTGCCTGATCAACATGCAACATGCCAACAAGTGCATTTCTTTTCACTGGAGACTTCATGGGAGACTTCACTGGACTAGGTGGCATGGTCTTAGTCTCCGCAATTTCTGTAGCTCTCCGACAAATATCTAAGGCTCGTCTTGCATCGCCTGACACAGCAGCCACTTTGCGGGCAACAAGCTGGATAGCATCAGGATCAAAAGCGTCTATGCCCAACAGCCGAGATAATACAATTTCCTGTATGGGGGGGAAAAAAGAGCCATGGAGCATTAACATAGAAGGGTATTGAGTTTGTGGCCATATGGAACATATAAATTCATACCTAATGTAAATATTATGTAATGCTTCTTCAATGCATCCTTACCTGTAACTGCTTATGAGTGTATGGCTGGAATGTCATACGGGTAAGACCAAGCCTAGAGGCCACACGATTGATCATGATACGCTCTGGAAGATCCATGGTATTTGCAATTGCTACAACGATTAACTTGCTCCCTGGACGGCATGGCCAATCAAATAAGTTGTACATCACATCCTGGTAAAGAGAAAAACATATACATATATATTTAAATACTGTTTTTCTTGTTAAACTGTACCACATTACTCAGTCTATAACAAGATGAAGTGGCCACATAAAAATGCACCCATAAAAAAGTTTATTTAGCAACTTAGCTTACACCAATGAGCTGTGAACTCCTACAGACAGAGGAATTAATAATCTCTCTCCTCTGGTCAATATAGAAAGAGCTGACAGTATAAAAAAAAGACTTAGAACTGGCTGTCTCAACCAGCATCATCAAAGTTCTGAAGAAGGCACTAAAGAAGTTTTGGGTCACCATGAATGTCTCCTACTTTCTTAACCATCAAATCAATTCTGAATCAACTTCATATGGTATTGCTATAAAGGCAACATGGCCAATGGCTATATCTCAGGAAATGCCTACATTAAAGTGAAGTTTGCATACTTTATTCTCCTCCAATCATCAATGTAAATATTTTTGGGGGGTGGAGCATTATTTGCCACACACTAAAGAAGTATTATTATCAGTATCAAAGTTAATATGAATTGCAAAAGAATTATCAAAACATTTTAATTACTGTAAGAAAAAAAAGTTTATTCCTACCTGTTTTCGTGTCCACAACAAATCCAGCTCGTCTACCAATAAGAGGGTAGGCTCTCTTCGTGGAGCAGGAGTTGAAAACCTTTTCTCTAAGAGAGAAGAAGCATGGTCAGCTGTTACCTTGTTGCCTGTGAGACCTTTCCAAACCTGTAAAAACAAAATATCAATACTAATGCACCATGCAGAGTAAAGAATAATTTCTTGCAGCTAAAATAATTAAAACATTTCTTTACATTGTCTAGTCTTATTGGCTTCAATTATTCAAGCAAGTGTACATGCTAAATCCAGTTAACAAAAAACGAAAATAAGACCTCTTAAGAAATCAAATCATTCACTAATATAAAATTCCTTTTCAGAAAGAATGTTCACCATCTCTCTTATGTCCTTGCACATTTAAAAACAAAAATTCTTGTGGAAGTAACCTTATTCACAAATCAGAATGATCTATAATCTATAAGACAATATACAAGAATCTTAAAATCTGTTATAAACCTAAATAAGTTAAAAAAAACATGATCAGTTGCAAGAGAAAAATAACTTACCTGAACCCAGAGTTGGTGAGGTTCTGTCAGTCGCATTGCATTGATCTCCAGATATGTGAAACCAGGTAAATCACCTCCTTGACTACACTCCTGCAACAACCGCACCACTTCCCTGACTGTGGCTGTCTTGCCTGTTCCGGGTACACCACTAATATACCTGCAAAAACCGAACAAGATATACTTCGGGTGACTTGTATGGTAATTGTTTTATCTACTTCGTAAGTAATGTACCATGTATTGTCTATATAAACATCGGACATTCTACTTCTATCAGATACGAATGTCATAAAGTAAAATACAACAATGTCACTACTTACATGCATCCTCCAGTGCCATCAAACAGCTTTCCTTCAACAAAGGAGTATATTTCTTGGAACTCATTTTCCCGGCAAGGAAGAGAATCCGGTACTGCTGAAACATGAAGATTCTCTCGTGCCTTCTCAAGAGGTGTCTGGGGATGCTTTACAGGTCCTTGGCGAGAAGGCATACCAGGTGTTGCAGACTGGCGGCGTGATGGCTTGAGTGTCTTGGATGGAGTCTCAGTCTTGGTTTGTTTCTTTGGTCTGCAATCAAAGAAAAATAATTGTTGAACCATACTGATAGCAACAATGTGTTTAAAAGAAAAATAAATGAAGTTAATGCAATCTAACATAAAGGGAAAGACACTTGTTAGCTATGATCAGTTATAGCACAGTATAGTTAATTCATCCTAACCTTAAAAACCTAAACTAAGATAATGGAAGATTTGCAAGTAAAGTATATCACTAATGTAGGGTTCTTCCTAAGTTACTCATTATTGATATTATTACTACAAGTGTTCCTCACCTGCCACGCTTCTTTACAACTGGCACAAAATCTTCATGTTCATCCTCGTCATGTTCCTTAAGCTCTCTGCGAGACTCAAATCTTTCACCACATTCACGACATTCAAACCTCTTCTTCGTCGTACTCTTGGATCTGGGTTGTATAAGCTTCTTCTTTGGTGTCTTAAGTTCGCTGGGAAATGGTAGACCATCATCGCTGTCAAAATCTATAACACTCTTTGACTTTTGGCTTGCTCTAGCTGTTTGTTTGACTGCGGTCTTTGAGACTGGGGGCTTTGGAACATCGTCTTCACTATCAAGAGCTACAGGTTCACTCTCCCCCTCACTGTCACTGCCGAGCAAGTCTGTTATTTCCGTATCTTTCAGAGCACGGACTTTTCCCACTTGCTTTATGCTGTCGATTTTTTCCTTGGGAGACATGAGGGTTATTGGGGACAAACAACTCCCCCCCTTCTCAGGAGATTTGATATCAGGGCTCCTCTTGTTCTTGTGGATTGCTTTGAACTCTGGAGACATGGGTGTGATATTCCCCTCCTTATCAATATTACCATCATTTAGCTTCCTATAGCAGACAATCTTTAACTTCCGACCAGATCCCGTTTGCCTTTCAACACGAGTCATGTTATCGTTGCTGATAACCCGAGACAGCCTCTCATCCTTGGGTGTGTAGGAAGCACTAGAACTTGACTCTGGTCGTAATCTTTTGTTCTCCACCCTGAAGTCTGAATCTGAAGCTTGCCTTTTAAGTGATTTAGTTACATTATTGTTTTCTAAAAGACTTGGTTTCAGTTGAACTCTTTTCAATTTTATGCTTAAGTTGTTCCTTAGTAGTTCAAACTTTGCACTTTCTCCTGTTAGGATATAAATTGTTTTGACAAGAATTAGAAAACTACAATAACTCATTAAAAATTGCAGATGCAGAGAGTTTAACCAAAGTTAATATCTACATCAAGAAGACAAAGTATTTGGTAATTAGAATATCAAAATTAAGACACTACATAATAATATAGCACTTCGTAGTCAACTGTTATACTGTATTAATCGTCTCAACACTTTTCACACTTCCTTACAATTGTATAAAAATCAACACACAATCCTCCCTCACTTACCCTGCAAACTAATTTCTGGGGAGACATCTCGAGACGTGGCCTTCCTCTCACTCTTTGGGGTTCTCGGAGCGTTCTCTTTCCCACGTCTCTTCTGAGGCGTGACATGCTCAGTAGGTGTTGTACTCGGTGTGTTGCTATTAAGGTTGGTTAAATCATTTGCTAATGAGCGACGAGCTGTATGTCTGAAAACACAAAGTGAATAGAGGGTTTAGCAGTGATAAGCTAACAAAGGAACGGTGCAATTTCTATAAAATGAACATTCAGAATATCAATTAAAACCCCTTATGATAGCCATGTATAGCAAAAACAAATGGCAAAGCACAAACCCTTAAGATAGCAATTCAAGTAAAAAAAAAAAAAGAGAGATGACAAAGCATCAAGCCCTATCCAACCTGGATGACGTTCTATTATCCCGAGAAGAGTTCCAACCTACCTAAATTTGACTACTTAATTTCGCTTATTATTCAAACTTTTATAATGAAAGCAATCCAATCATTATACCTATACACTGGTAATTTGCTGCTACTTGATTTGATCCTCCAAAAGATTATACCAAAAGGTTATAACATATCAGAGTATTTTGCCCATTCAACTTCCTGATAAAATAATCCTAATATTAAGAACTTCATCAGAGAATAAAAGATACATTTCTTCAACAGAGTAACAAAGTGAAAGATGTCAAAGCTTACATAATTTATTATGGGAAGACTATGGTGCAGTTCTTAGAACCAAAATTACTCTGTTACTTTAGGTCTTACCTATTAACTGTAGGCTGTGATGATCCTGGCTCTTCAAGAGGATATAAACGGGGATTCTTCCCACCAAAACTGAACCGACATACAAAGAAAGGTCCTGGACATTTTGAAGGCTTTTCAACGGACTCTGGATCAACATCAGCGGCAACTTCTTCAACCTGTTTAATAATATATCAAAGATACTTAGAAGATCATAAATATAATCGTCATGCGACACAAGCATTTTGCCTGACATTTTTCTATCTTCTTTTCTTTCTAGATTTTTTTGTTTTAATCCACATTAGAATTTGTATTTATATTCTAAGGATATACCTTTTCACCATATATCTATATCTATGGCACTATAGAGCAATCACTTACATGACACATGTGCAATATACTCTCTGCATCAACATCTGTCTCAAAAGCACGATCCTCTCTTACAACCTCAATGCTGGTGTCAACAGCTGGGACTCCTGTGATAAAAATAACCAGAAAACAATTATACAACTTTGAAATCATTAACAATTTTATGGCAATCAAGATGATCA
>BOPN01000249.1:70000-77500 GCA_017312705.2 Penaeus japonicus
ATCTGTAAAGGAAGGCTTGTGCCTGTTGGTTTCTTATTAAACAAAAGATCATTAACGTAGAGCATCAGTATTCATCAACTTCATAAAAGAATGGATAAACAAGTGGAAAAGATAGACAAACTAAAGATATGTATTATAGTAATTGAAAGAATCAAGTTGTTAGTCCAAAGGATTTTTTTTTAACATTCTTCTTAATTAATTTCAGAAAAAATAAGTTTCTTGTTAATGTGAAAGATTATAAAAGCTTTCCAATCCCTTTATTTATTATAGTAATACAAGTTTATTTAAGAGTTTTTCTTTATTGTAATTGTTTTAAATTGTATATTTTAGTTTCTACAAAGTAACATATTTTTATTACACTGTACTGAGAAATAATGTCCAAATATGTAAAATTTGCACAAGGACAATTAGATAAGTAAATCAAAATTCATATCTTTCCTTAGGGAGAGGAAGTGATGAGCTACACAGTCGTTACCATGGAGTCAGGGAAAAAATTTGGTGAACTCCATCACCGTGTTCCTGCCATTTTGGAAACTGACCAGGATGTTGAGGTGAGAATTTTAGACATTTACCCTGATTGTTATAGTATACAGGTGTTAGAGGTCTCTTTCTTAATGTGATAATTCAGTCTTTATTTTCTCTATTGATTCATCAAAAGTCTCTTGTTGTTGTTGCAAGAAAAGGATGTTATGAGATGATTATGGATTTGTTATTACTGGTGTTTGTTTTAAGTTTGATAGAATATTAAGGAATGGACATAAAAATTGTGAACCCTCCCTCAGGGAATTAGAAATGAAGTTTCAAATTTTATGTTATCTTTTTTTTTCTTCTCTTTTATTCTTTCTTAGGACTGGTTAGACTACAGCCGCTTGAAATACAAGGAAGCTCTTGCCAACTTAAAGAATGAGACCGACTTGATTTGGCACCCCGTCTCCAAAGGCGTCAATAATTCTCGCAACCAAGAAGGGAATTTGACATCTCCAGTCAGTCTAGATCAGTAAGTTCCTTAGTTTCTTTTTGCCTGCAGCATTTATTTTTCTTCTTCTTCTTCTTCTTTCCTGTTCTTTCCTTTCCTGTCCTTTCCTTTCCTTTCCTTTCCTTTCCTTTCCTTTCTTTTCTTTTTCCTTTCTCTTTCCCTTTCCTGTCCTTTCCTTTCCTTTCCTTTCCTTTCCTTTTGTTCCTACTTAATCTTGTTCTTTTTCTTTTTTTCTTTTTTTAATGATATTGAAATCTTTGCACCCATAACATATGCTTATTTACTATATAGATATGAATTTATAGTCAATACATACAATACAATACAAATGACCTGCACAATATTTCTTTCATAGTAGCTTTACATATAAATACACACTAATACAGTTTTAATTGATGCACATGATTGTGTTACAAAAGAAAGAATTACCTAATTTTTTTATTTTATCATTGTTTTTTCTTTATAGAAAACCTCCAGAGACTGCCAGTAGCAAACTGATGGCTTCATGGCTAAGCAAAGCACCTCCCAAACAGAGTGGAATAAAGAAGGAACCCACAACTCCAAACAGTATTAAGAAGGAAAGCCAGGCAGAAATTAAAAAGGAAGCGAAGCCCTCGCCCCTTGCCAAGTGGCTTAAAAAAGAGCCCAAAAAGGAAAAGGAATGAATTGTACTTTTGGAATATTGTTATCAGGTACCTGATGTTGAGAACAAAGTGAAGCCTTTGCCCCTTGCCAAGTGGCTTAAGCAAGAGGTTCCTATATGAAGTGAAATGTGATTCATTTATAAAGAGCATTAATTTCTGCTCTGTTTCAGCAGCTTAGGTGAGCCCAGAAAAGAGACACTTATGCCAGTACCTCTCTTTATTGTTAAGTAGATTTTTAATATAGCAAAGTTTTTTCATGTAGTTGTAAGGTACGATTACATAATTTTCAAACTTTTGTTAATATGGTAGTGACAAAAAAAAATCTCATAGATCTATTGTAAACAGTAAAAAGAGTTACATTATTTGAATTGTTTAATATTTAATGTAAATACAGTTCATATATTGTAGTGGTATAGCTGCAGACATAGGACTTATATGTAGATTAACCCAGAAGAGTGTAAAAGATTGATTAAATTTGAACATTCCAAGAAAAAACTGAGGTTTAGTTTGTTATATTTTTAATATTTGTCAACCATTGGAATAAAATAGGCTTAAAATGTAAATAAAAAATATTTTTCAAATACCTTTTTTTTCTCTCTCTTTTGAATACCAATTAAAGGACCCTAAAATAATTAAGGATTTTTTAATTATTACGTTTTGTATGTATCCGTTGCCTGTAATAAAGTATCTAAATGAAGAATACACTCTCAAAGTTCTGAAGTTTTACATATATAGTAAAAATTAAAAAGAGAACTCTTACCAGTTTTAGGTGTTATAAGAAGTAATTTGTGATAGAAGATAGCAATGATTATTGTCCATTCTTGTTTATAAATTGCAAATATTAAACATCACATTCCCAATGCACAATGAAAGCAGGTATGATTGCATTTATCACTCTAGATAACTTATGAATCTTGCAAAATCTGCTAAGATATATATATATTATTTAAAAACTTGTTCCTGCACAACAGACCAAACCTGTCAGTCAAGCATCATGTGGTCATGTATGATATCGGTATAGTGTGCTGTGTATGAAGTTGCTACTGTTACTTTCCTCTGACATCTATTAGGTCAAAGTATAAGATATTTACGTGATGTAATTATTGTGAAAATATAAATCAAACATTTTAGCATATTGCAGTTTTGTAACACATTGAAAAAGGCTTCTATTGTATGTAATTAATAGAATCTTGCAACTTTATAAATTTAATTTCTCAGGAATTTGAATAGAAAAAACTAAAAACTGGGACAAAAAAAGGATATAAAATAACTGAACAACCACTGGATTGAAGGTACATGCTATATAAAAGTGACAAGCATTATAAATAAAGCTTATTTGCTTTTTCAGCTATAAGAGAGTCATAGTATATTGGTCTTAAAATGGAAAATGAAACTAGATGATACATTATTATTTATTATAATTAAAACTTCTAGTCTAAAATCAATTATTGTAACATGAAAGGGACAAAAGAGACAAAACAAATGTATTCAAAATGTCTTATTTAAAATGCAAACTCATTCCTTTCTGTAAAGAATTTTGTCTTATATACATATACATTATGTACACAAACTAACAGGAAATAACTCATAAATCTATGTAACGGTTTCCTCTTCCATGTTACCCTTTGGTAACTTATCCTTCATAAAATTTATAATTTACAAATAGAAAATATAGGCACATTATTCTACATTCCACTAAATTATTAGTCTAACAATTCATAAATATTTACATTGTTTACATAAACAGACCTATGGAACGAATCCCTAACCAACCTGTACCTTATAGCTTGTGCTTTCAGTCTTACAAGCATGAAAATGTACATTAATCAGTCTGGGATTGTAAATGATTCTACACTTTGAATTTAGGAGATTCTCAGCATCTCTGTCTCATTAATTTGTACGACTGACATGAACTTTAGAAACGTGAGTATATAATTTGTACCATAAAAATAACAGTGCTGTTATTCCTTGACATCAGTCTATTCATTTAAAAGTCACTAAAAAAAAAATCATGCCTCTTATGCCTCCCTTTTCTTACCTCGTTATCTCGATCCCTTTGGTTCCTTTCCATTATACAATAAAGCTATTGTGAAGCAAAATGCAATGCATCCCAAAATTCAGAGGTGGATTACATTATTACTACTTGCAGTCCAATTATTTAAACATGAAATCTACCTTAGCTGCATCACCTGCTACTAAAATACACACATCAGAAAAATATAATAGCATATTTTATTGAGCAGTGCTTATCTTGTACAGCTGTTATTAACATGAAATGTGGAACCCAAGCTGACTTAATTACCTTTTTTTTTCCCTTTCTATTTACCAAAATGTTTAAACTACAATGTGCATGAAAGAAAAGGTACTCGTTTAATACTGTGGGACTGCATTACAGTTACACCTGTCAAACTATGATAAATCTTATTTGAAAGTAAATTGCAGTAACCGTTATTTTCACACTAAGAGATGGTAAGGTTGTAGTTATTTTTCTTAGCATCGTCGCGTATCTGAAAGAATTCCTCCTCAGTGAGATTCCACGAGGACACCCCAAGGTTGTCGAGGTTCGGGCAGGAAGCTACCAGGCGATGGACACTTGCATATGTAAGAGGCACCTGTAACAATTCATTAATCAGTTAAATTTTTAATGAAGATAATCGATGAATTGCCTTCCTCTGCTAAGATTAATGAGTAGAATAAATTATAAAACATTACTTTTTTTTTTCAGAATATGCGGTAGTTCTCTAAATCAATGGTATACAAGACATAAACAAGCTTGGTTGTATCCCTCTCCTCCAACTTCCTTTCCTTTCCATTGTTGAGGGTCTTTGATAATAGGCCAGATTTGGCCCTTCTTCAAGAATGTAAAGTAAAGCAAAGCATTATTTGGGGTTCAATTCAACTTTAGAACAAATGGATATGGATAATAATCTTGTAGTTGTAATTATTTAGATATTAGGTCAAAGAAAAGAAGATGGAATTACTAACCCTATCTATAACCCATCCTACATACCAATGGATTAACTGATAAATAAAGTGACATAATTATAAGAAAATTCTTTGATTAAGATAAATAGGTACAGACAAAAGCTTGAAATTTGAGACTTCTGATCCACTATATTAAACATAGAAGCAATCTATACTGGTTATTTCTAAATACACAAAAACAAATGTGTATGTGTCTTTGTTATCCCATATATGACACAAAATTTCTATACTGCAAAGACAAAAGAAAATATAGTTATAAGTACAGCATACATAATGTTTTCGTAATTTCTTACTTTAGTCCCAGAGTGGCATAACAAAACCTAAAATACCTACAGACCTTACAAATAAAAATCTAATAATACAATGAAACAGTATAAACTTTACTTACATGCTTATCAGATGCAATGATGATTCGCTTAGCCTGCTTCAGAGGGTTGGCTAGGAGAATTCTATTCAAGTACCGATCAGTCAGAAATTCAACCTCTGCTTTCAGTACAAGAGATTCAAGCTTGAAGCACCACAGAAGGAAAAATTCTACACACTCATCTGCAGATATAGAAAAGAACAAATATATACATACCAAAACGAGAAATAAATCGTCTTACATGTCTAATTTTCTTCCTGTTTTTCTTTACTGAATTTTATTAAGTTTCCCTATGTTTTCTAAAAATTTTCCTTGCCACACTTTTATTTCTGCACTTTCTAAACAACTGAAAATTTAAATAATTAAAAGTCTGTGAATAATATCCATTGTGTTTTTCAGTCTAGTTGGATGAATCCTCCTACTACTTCAACATCCTGTTATCTATATATATTCTTTACTATGCTGTAAAATACCACATCACTATAAAAAAAAAAGCAAGAAAGCATATAAGCTACATTTTTTATAACCATACATCCTTACCATGCACAGTAATAAGTGCTTATCGTAAAAGAAAAAGATTCCCTCAACATACTACTTATAACAGCTTCTTTCCAAACTTGCAGGTGCAGCGAGGTCAGAGAGGAGAACAGGTGTCCTGGGTTCAGCAGTCTTTCATCTCCTTCTACTGTGGCTGTGGTGATGTGCAACGTGGTCAGGTGGGGACACTGCTTCCCCAAGAGCACTAGTTTTTCTTGACTCACATCATCACCTGTTATGTAATTAAAGGGGAAAAAATGTGGTTGGACATCTGGCACAAGTAACATGTTTCTTTTTTTTCATATCTCTGTTATAATATGTTATATCAGGTAGAGAAAGAGATATGTGTGATGAGGAGGGGAATGAAAGAAAGAGAGGTAAAGGAATAGTAGAGGGATGGAGAGAGAGAGAAAGAGAGGGAGAAGGAGAAGAAGGAGAAGGAGAAGGAGGAGAGGGTCAGGGAATAGGAATAAAGACAGGGTCATAAAAACTAATTGGGATAAAACGTGTGCTTACAGTTGAGTTGCAGAGTTGTAAGACAATGTCCTAAACTTGTCACAGCTTTTATGAACCCTTTGCCTAGTACTGCTGATGTTTCAATTTCTAATATTCTGAAAATAAGTCATGTATTTACATACAGCATTTTACCAAACACTCTGTTTAACCCTTAAAGGATGAAATACAGCAAATGCCTTTCTAAAGCAGCATATGTGCACACTGGATGAAGCACAACAAAGGTGTCACAAAAAAGGGTTCAAATTGTCAATACTATAAATATCCAAATTGGAATAACTTGAGCTGAAATAGTTGTGTATTCAAATAGAAAAAAATATGAGTTCCTCCAATCCTTATGCATGTCAAGTTCTGAACTTTGATGTCCTTTAGGGGTTAATCTGCCTCTGGTTGATTTACTTGATTTACTGGTATGTTACATATATTCAGTTTTCCATTCCATTTTCAATTCTTATTTCTTATTCTAAGACTTATTTACAAATTTCTATTCAAGAATGAAGAATAGTAAACATATATACTTCAGGAGATATGCTTTCAACAATCTCTTTCCATCTTGGGTACTTTCTCAAATGGAGCAAAAGAAGGAATCATTGGACTACATTTGAACCACAAGGCAACCTACCTGACATCACCCAGCTTGGGTAGCAGAGCCAGACTTTCATCATCCAAGAAAAGACTGGCGGATTCTAAATCGGGACAGGCTTTACCCACCCAAGCTATTTCTTCTTCAAGGGGCTCAAACAGCGTCTGAAATACGAACACATAGTAAAGAATAACTGGAATAATAAGGCTGGAATAAGTGATAAGATTTCTCTTCAGGGTTTGTTAAGAGTGATGTTGATGGTCTACCTTCTCATTCTTTTTATATGTGAATATGTGATCATTATATATTTATATCAACACATGTTAACATTATATTTAGCATTTACCTGAGTTTGTTCAAAATGTGTTAACTTGAATTTAGTATCTGACTTGTAAAACTTGTTGATCAAAACAGATCCCAACTGGTCACTCTGGAGCCTCTCTAAATTCTTTGAATGTCGAAGAACATGTTCTATGCCTTCAGTAGTCACTTCCCAGCATTTGTATATGCCAAGTTTTTCTAATTTTGGACAGCCTATTGCTAAAGCTTTAAGCCCAACATCTGTGACTAAATCTGAGATGGAAACATTGACGTCAACAATGCCTTTGCATCTCTGGCTGACAATGTGTAAAATCTCGTCACTACACTTACTAACCATATTCAGGACAGTAAGATTCTTCATTCTTTCCACGTGTCCCAAAACAATACTTCTAATTGTTACATTTATTGCCCCCGGAAGTCTCATCTTAAAGAAAAGTCCACTCAGATCTAAGGTTTGAACACAAGGCTGCAAAAGCACACGAAGGCAGGTTGCCATGCCAATAGTTCTGCGTGTCCTGCTCACAGTTTGGTGTATTGTTTCAATCACTTTTGTTATCAAGTTTTCATTTATGACAGC
>BOPN01000249.1:85000-100000 GCA_017312705.2 Penaeus japonicus
CGTAGTCTTGCCACATCCCGGAGGGCCAAACAAAAAGAATCTGGATGGAGGAGAAATTCCACATTCTTGGAAGATTGCACTGTGGCAGAGAGTTAAGTTCACGGACTCTTGCAAATGATGCTTCAGCTGATCATAGCCGTGAATGTCTGAGAGCTGGACCTGCAATGGACCAATAATTTTAGTGAGTGCTTTTTAGTGCAGTAACCTTATATACATTGTGTATTATTTGGATTTTAGATTTAGATTTCTATGAATCTTATTATAAAGTATAAACCAAAGCTGAGGGTGGATGTTTACCCACCCTGAAAGTTTACTTTTAACCATATGATAAAAAGAATAAAACATGAAAAAAAAACCTAAAGTGATATCTGTGCACTATGGGGTAGAAGAAAAAAGGTTTATTGCACATACCATGGGTTAAGATTACATATATAATTAAATATAATGTTTCTTTATTCAAAACATTAATCATCACTAATGCCAAAAATCAGTTGCATATATCAACACATAATCATAATTCTTTATATCACACCATATTTCCATTTCTCTCAACATTTTGGATATGAAGACTGACCTTTCTATCAGCTGTGTTTGAAGCTATGAGAGCAGCTGGCCTAATGGCAGCAATAGCTATCTGAAATACTTCCTTCCCTACTGCCTTCCTGTCAGCCTGAACTATAGCCTCCATTACAACTCTCCGCAGGTCTCCTCCAACATACCCAGGAGTGCTTTCTGCCAGGACTTGCAGATCACTGTCTGTCAAGTTTGTTGGTACTCTGTAAAATATACACTGGAGTCAGACAAAAATATCTCTGATCCTATATTTACAAATATATAAGTACAAAAGTGCAGATTTGTAGAAGATTTGTACAAGGATTTCTGCGTATACACATCAAATACATCGTACCTGTAAAGTAATTTTTCAAAAATATCTTTCCTGTCCATTTCATCTGGAGCCTGAAGGCACACATCATGCGACAATCGGCCTGGTCTTCTTAATGCAGCATCTAGACTCTTAGGATCTGATGCGGTTGCAACTACAAGCACTCCTGTGACAAAGTGATAAATACGGTGTAATAACTTAAAACAGCTATCTCAGTCATTATTTACTATTTGTTATGATTGTCTCCCAAGTGGTCTGTTTCTTTGCAAGAAGAGAGAGATTTCATCTTAAACTTATACCTTTCAAAACACAAGATTTCACTTTTGCCCTAAATCATATCTGATAATAAATATTTCTATAAGATTGCCTCACAAAATATATTTAGCTACATAAAAAACTAAAACAATTACTTATGATTGCTCCATATTGTATGGCCTTAATCTTACTAAAACAAAACCATAATATCTTTATTACCTTTGGAGGAATTTTCAGTAACACCATCCATCAAGTGTAGTAAAGCTGTGACTATGCTTGTTGACCCTCCTCGGTCTCTGCTACTGCATAATATGTCTATATCATCAATGAAGAGTATGCATGGGGCCCTGGAGAAAAATAACAAAGCTTGATCTCATTTTCCAAATGGGAAACAGAGAGAGTGTGTAAAATTCAAATCCCAAATTTTAAATACAAATGATTCCCATATTTCCACTCACCTGTTAGCAGCTTTATCAAACTGCTTCTTTAGATTTTGCTCTGTTTCCCCTATGAACTTGCTCTTAATGTCCTCTATCTGCATACTAAGAAACTTGCTGCTGTATTTATTTTTCAATGCTTCCCCAATCAAACTCTTTCCACAGCCTGATGGTCCACTGATTAATATTCCTTCTGTTCTCTTCATCTTTGCACCACTATTAGACATGAATAACTCTATTTCTTGCTGCAGATCTTGTAGTATTGTTTTATAACCTCCTATAAAATCAAAACGTATTCTTTTGTCCACTAAATCTACTCCTGGTGCTTTCTGCTTTTCTATGTAAATATACGTCTGCCATACACATTGAAAAGGAACTTTTGTTGCATCAATATCACTTATTGCAAAGTTTTTCACAGTATTCACTTGCAACACAATATCTTGACTTAAATAACTGATAATAACAGTCATTCCGATTCTCAAAACTAAACACTGAGTAACAAGCTGTTCTTTTAAATAAGATAAAAATGCATTTGATTCACATAATTCTGTAGTATTCAGAAGACACAAAGTTACTTCCTGCGCAAATAATCTTGAACACTGTGAGGTTACAACCATTTCTTCTCCCTCAAACAGGAAGCTAGAAGTTTCTGAAAAAATAAAGATGGATTAAAAATATACATCTTACATGACAAGATGGATATAAATTTTTCCTCAGACCCTGCAATTATCACATGTAAAATAGAATGGCACTCTTGAGACTAGCCTTGTCCTGTAAAAAGTAAAAAAGCCAAGCATCATAAACTTCTGCCTTTCATTTATGGAGGAAAAATAATAAATATACCTCAAGTATGTTAAAAAACTTACCATCTTCAATTACTGCTACATTTTCTTTGATCTTACTGTCTAGTACAAGTCTTGCTGGTAAAGCTTCCCCTTTGGTTGTAAGTGTTACAAACTGGTGATTAAGGAAACCTCTCTGCTCAGCCACCACTTTTAACATGCAGACAGTAAGTAGATGAATTCCGCTGAGTCCTTCTAGTGTCTTATCTGTAAATTGAAAGAGAATTACTAAATGATATGCGTTGATTCGCAGAACTGTTTATATCTAACCTAGACTCCATGGTTTGAAAGTTACTCATGGTTTGAAATATTGCATTGAAACCTGTTTCATGTGTCATTGTTACGTTATATTAGCAATTTGAGATTGCTAATATCATGCCAATTTTAGTATTATGAAATTGATGAACATCATGCAACATCTTTAGCAGACAGATTTGAATAATTCTAAAATAGGCCAATAGAAGAAACTGTCACACAGAATGTAAGAGAGTCTGCAATAACTTGCATACTATGGTCTTACCTTGAAGCATCTCTTTAGGAATAAAAGCAATCTTGGCTGTGATCTCTGGCTCAGGGGATGTAATCAAAGACTCATTTCCACTATCTTTCGTTCGCTTTCTTGCGTTCTTCTTCTGATTCTTCTTCTCTCCCTTTTCTGGGGACTTCGTTTTAGCACTCATGCTTCTCACGTTGATTTAATCAATTTGATGACAGAAGTAGTACACTGAGTGCCTTGTTACACCATCTGTTGATTTCACAAGTAAATTAATATCTACGGAAAATTTTTATCACATTTCTATTCATTCTAAGAACATCAATTAAATCAAAATGAAGCACAAGCTGTATATATATATATATATATATATATATATATATATATATATATTACACACATACACACACACACACACATACATCCATACACACACACGCACACACATACGCACGCACTCACGCACACACACACACACATACACACAAATACACATACACGAACGCACACAGACAAACACAGAAACTGTTTAAACGTCACAGAGTTTCTACATTTCTTAAAAACTTTTTCATCTTTGTACATCTCCAACTTCTTGCCTCTCATTGACATTTCCTCTTTTTTCATTTCGTTTTTTTTTCAGTTCGTTTCCTTCTCTTTTACCAGTTTTTACTTATACTTTCTTTCCTGTTTTCATTTTCTTTGGATTTCTGTTTATCTGTTTTATCCTTTAAATTTTATCGTTTTCTTGTTTCGTCGATTAAGGGCTCTCGGTCGGTGATGGATGACAAGAAAAAACAAATTAGATTTTCGAGATATTAGATTCACTAACTACATATGTATGTACGCATATATATATAAATATATATATATATATATGTATAGATATATAAATAAATTATATATATATATATATATATATATATATATATATATATATATATATATATATATATACATACATAAATGTATATATATATACATATATACATAATATATATGTATATATGTATATATATATATATATATATATATATATATATATATATATATATATATATATATATATATATATATATTATATATATATATATATATATATATATATATATATATATATATATATACATAAATGTATATATATACATATATATACATATAAACATATATGTATATATGTATATAATATATATATAATATATATATATGTATATATATATGTATATATATATATATATATATATATAGATATATATATGTGTGTATATATAACTATCCAATAATACCTCAAATCTAACCAAAGCTAGCCTAACCACAGTAAACATACTTTGACCTAGTCTTTACACAGCGTGACCTGACCTGACCACCCAACCTCGTTTCACAAGTTTCGGTTCGATTATCTTCGCGACTGCAAACCGACATTTTCCAAACCAAAAGCACATAAACGGCAAGATCCTAACACACAAACTTCAGGGTCGTTAATGACTGTGTCGATTCTAGAAATATTCACAGGAATTGTAATACCGTATAAGCATCCAGCCTATATGTTTAGAATAGCTCCGCCACATTGTAGACGATGCAATATTAAATCCGTATGATGATACTGATAATGAGGCATATACTTACAGAAATACGTTGATATGTTAAACAATCCTCTAATAAAAGGCTTTATTTGTGTTATTATGTCTATAGAATCACATGATAGTAAAGTGAGAATAAAAAAAATATTAAATACTGTAAATCAATTATTTATGATATGACATGGAAATAAAGCATCGACAAGGGTACACGTGAGAAAATGTTATGTGGTAAATAAAGTGAATAATAATATAAGTTCCAAAATATAAGAATTTAATTTATTCCAGAGATATTCAGAAGTGCTACTCAGATACATTGAATTGCATTATGGTTCGAAGAATAAATTTTTAGATTTGTATCCCTCACGACCAGACGATGGAATTGTCGGACGAAAAGTAAAACGTTCACCAAATTATATTTAATCATTTTGCAACCACACTTGTCTTGTAACATCTGCAGCAATGTTAGTATGTTAAACAGACATTCAATTAATAAATAAAGAAACGCGATTTCCTGACAGTTTGTGAGCGCGAAATACAAATGCCTGTAGTTAGGAAACCTACTATTTTTCGTGTATATAGTTTTGTATATAGGGATGATAGTAATGGTTATGCTAATAATGGTAACAACAACAATACATATAGTGAAAATGACAATAACAATAATGACAATGATAGTAATAGTACTTATGATAACAATAAAGGTAATAATAATAATGAAGATGGTAATGTTAAAGATAATTATAATAATGATGGTAATGATAATGACACTGATAATAATAATAATGATAAGGATAATCACCATGATGGTAACAACAATGATATAGACGGCAAATATAAAATTTATTGTAGGTCAGTTATAACAGCTACTTTACAACTAACTGCCTTTAATTACCCTCTCGGTAGCCGATAAAATTAACGTAACATTATTAATCTATGATTTGATGATAAACATAATTCCTTAAAACAGAATTTAAAAGACAAAGAAAAGTAGAATAAAAAGTTAGTATAGCGAGATAGTTTAACCTCTCTTTATCAGGTCATTCACGTTTTCTATGATTACTTTGTTTATTTTTGTTTTATCGAATAAAGCGACCGAGATTTCGCCATGAGGATTTCGCGGATCTAAAATTCCACCTGTAGTTGTCATAAGGTATTGTCATACTTGTTATTTGCCTATTGACATAGTTGAAGATTATAACCGACCACCTATGAATAATGACAATTAATAAAATTATTCATTTGTTTAAGTGAAAATGCTCTCGATGATGGTGATTAATGGAAATTTGACAGGTTGCTTATGGTGATAGGGATACAGAATACATTCAACTTCCCAAATGTTATAATATTGATACTATTGGGTTCTTTTCATCGAGTTTAGGAATTAATGCACGGACCCGCACCCCGTTAATAGAAGAGGGCATGAACTTTTGCTGGGAAATCGCGGTGTGTGTGTGTGTGTGTGTACGTGTGTGTGTGTGTGTGTGTGTGTATGTATGTATGTATGTATGTGCGTACATGCATATATATGTGTGTGTGTATATATATATATATATTTATATATATATATATATATATATATATAAATATATATACATATATACAGTGTGTGTGTGTGTGTGTGTGTGTGTGTGTGTGTGTGTGTGTGTGTGTGTGTGTGTGTGTGTGTGTGTGTGTGTGTGTGTGTGTGTGCACGTGTGTGTGTTTGTTGGTGTGTGTGTGCTTATATATATATATATATATATGGAAACATGTGAGTACTGACATGTAATCATCTATTGTAGAGGGATGTGAACCCCCATCCCTTGCTGTGGAAAATAAACATCTGTCAGGGATACAGGGCATGGTGGAGCATAGGGCCATTCAAAAGGAAGAATACACTCCACCCTGCGAGAGATATACTCCATTGGATTGTATGTACATGGAGGATTCCCGAGGTTGTTTGTTTTACAGGGTGAAGGTTGTGGGGTTGCACCTCCCCTCTGTTGGGGTTGTAGGGGGAACAGCCCCCTGGAATATATGATTAACAGCCAATCTATATGTATTTATATGCATCCTATTTTATTTACCTTACATAATATCCTGTTTTTCTTACCCACTGGGGATAGGTATCATGACACACATGAGTTCTTTGTTTGGCATATTTGACAAATTAATAAATGTTAATGTGTTGTGTATAACAATTTTTTGGTAATTACAAAGAACAGAACCATATAAAGATTATGAAAAATATTTTTGTTCATATTGAACACATTCAGTAATATTATTTAGTATTGAAAGATAATCTGCTCTAAGTAACAGTAAGCTTACAATAATTATTCAATACCTGGAAATCAGTATCTGTTTGTTTAACCCCCTCTGGACGGGTGGTACAGTACTGTACCGCGCATTCAAAAGCCCAGTGGCCGGGCGGCACAGTATTGTGCCAGCCATTTAATTGATTTAGGCCTAATAATTCGAACGCCCCGGCATTGGGACATTCAAGGCTGGAATGCCCCCGTCGTAAGTGGGTTAATATTGCATGCAATGATCATCACGGCCTTTTAATCTTTAGGTACTCAGGCAGTGGCCAACATTACCTCCATCATGTATATTCTGGCATCAAATTTTATGGACTTCCTTGGGAACTTATCATTAAACAAGGAATCTGATAAAAATGGCTTGCTAGAATTTGTCTGAATTAATATCAGCACATTTAAAACATTCTGTGAATCCATAGGTATACTTCTATCAAAATGACGAGTGTGAAGAGAGACAAGGCTCAGAAGAAAATAGTAAGATGTCTTGCCATACTTCAGCGAGATTTGCCAGACATTCAACCATCAGAAACTCCAACAAAGGTAAAAAACAAGTACTTGGTGAATGAAAAGACTATAGGATTGTGTACTTATTGAATTTGATGTAATTAATTAATTTAGGCTGTCATGTGTTGTAAATGAAACATGTAGAATGTGCTGAGTCTATATGTTATATATATATGTATATATATATATATATATATATATATATATATATATATATATATATATATATATGTGTGTGTGTATATGTGTGTGTGTGTGTGTGTATATGTATGTATACATATTCATATATTTATTGTTTTTCTTATTCCTTTTTTTCAGTTTCTCTTTATTGGAAATGCTGGACTAACCACCAATGCTGATGAATCCTCACTGGTTGAGTTAATAACTAGAACTGGGTCATGTGTAGAAGCCATAATGCTAGTACCAGGCAAGCAATATAGTTTTGCTTGCTTTGCCTCAGAGGACCAAGCCAAACAGGTGCTAGAATCTGCTCATGGTCAGATGGACTCCCCAGGGGCCTCTTCACCAGTGTACATGGCCTATGTTGATAAAGGTGTGTTAATTAAAGTAAAGAACAGTCCTGATATTATTGACTATACACCCACTCACTTGCTTACTTAATTACTTACACACACACACACACATACTCACTCACTCACTCACTCACTACCATACATTATATACCATCTTCTTTTCTTAATTATTCTCATTCTTGCAGTACCTCCCCAACCATCTCAGCACCACAGTCTCCCACCAGGACTGCAATTAGTGGAAAATTTCATATCAGAAGATGAGGAGACCATGTTGCTGAACCTCATAGACTGGGGAGAGAAACCAGGGGATAAGGCTGAAGGTAGGGACACATGTTAGTTTAAAAGCTTTAACATTAAAAAACAAACTTGTTGATCCTTGGCACAACATAACCAATTATTATCACAATTTTAGAAATGTTATTTGACTGATCAAAGCTCTCCATTTAGGAAGTTTGCTGAAACACCGTCAAGTGCGGCACTTTGGCTACGAGTTCAAGTACGGCAGCAATTCTGTGGACAAGGACAACCCGTTGCCAATAGGAATACCTGAAGCTCTGAATGGCATAGTTCGGAGGATTGTTGATCAGGGATGGATGCCTGTTCCCCCTGATCAGCTCACAGTTAATAGATATCTACCTGGACAAGGTAATACACAGCTATGAAAAAAGATGAAAAATTATGATTGATGTAAACTAGTCATGGCATTTCTATTTATTTATTTATTTATTATATATATATTTTTCTTCTTCTTCTTCTTCTTCTTCTTCTTCTTTAGTTGCTTGTAGTCAATGTTAACAATAGGTTTTCACTAAAGATATTTGTTTTTCAAAAAGTTACAATGAAAGAATTACTTATTATTTTAAAACGCTAGATCAGAACTCATTCTTTTCTGAACTTAGTTGCATAATATCAGAATATTGATATTGAAAAATAGAGCAACATAATGAGTTATGCAATAAAAGTTTAATGCATGATCTGTTTTGATCAGGTATACCACCTCATGTGGACACCCACAGATCCTTCACAGATGAGATACTTTCCCTGAGTACAGGCGGGGGTGTCATTATGGATTTCAGGCTCGGTGCATCAGAAAAACAGCAACACCGCACTGTTTATCTACCTCCAAGATCTCTCTGTGTAATGAGTGGTCCTGCAAGGTGTGTTTTCTTTTGAATTATTATTAGTATAATTCTGATTTCTTTTGTTTTGCAAATAGCAAAAATAGCATTTATAATTGTTCGTAGTTGCATTTTTTTCAGAGACTAAACCTACTCAAATTTTAAACCTTCATGTTTTATAATTGGTTGGCACTCAGATCAGTATGAAATTATTTTCATAATTGATACAATATGAATTTGTCATAAATGTATATTAAACAACTTAATGTTGAATGTAAATATACACAATAATATATACATAAAAGACACTTTGCTTTGAGTCTTCCTCCACAGTATTAGGAACTAATATGCCATATTCTAAATAGATCTGTATCTCGAATAAGAATTGAAGATTATGAAAAAGCAGTCACATAATGTATGTACTCTACATGAGGGACATGATGCTCATGTCACTCACTTATACTAAAAAGGTTACTAAAGTAAAAGTTCTCTTTTGAGAAGAAAAGGAAAAAAATGCAGATGTATATAAAAAGGTTTAATTTTCAGATATGAGTGGACACATGGGATTTGTCCACGCATGACAGATGTTGTATCCGGAAGAAATGGTATTGCTGGACTACATTTGTGTCCTCGTCAAGAACGCATATCGTTTACCTTCAGGAAAGTTAGGGAAGGAGAATGCCATTGCAATAATTCAAGAGTATGTGACTCTACCGTACAGAGTTTAGAACGTAAGTACTGTTCCAGATGGTAACATAAGTTGTAACATTATGAAGTACATGTTTTGCCTTGATTATTGATGATTAGATAAAGACAGTTAGAGCTCTTTTATTACTCATGTATTTTTTTTATTGCAGATGAACCAAATGCTGACACTCCTTCAGATGATTCCATCTCAGATGATATTCATGCCATGAGACTAGAGCAGCAACATGTCCTACAAGTATATGATCAAATTGCAGGACATTTTAGTGCAACACGACATAAGCCGTGGCCAAATGTGTTGGAGGTTAGTAGTGTGTTTAATTGGCATTCAGTCTATGGCATTGCATTACCATTCTTACAAACATTTCCTGTATGAGTAGATCAATGGTAATTTAAAGATTTATGATTCTATAAGTTAGGATCTCTTGTCGAAGTTGGTTAAATAGTAATGCTAGTAGAATACTGTCCTAAACATTATAAGTTATGGAGGTATGAAAATTGGGTTAGTAAAATCATTCTCTAATTATTTAGATAATTGGCATAAGACTATAAAGATAATTTAGTTTTGAAATGATTATTTTCATACATTAAAATCCCTTGTATAAAAGGACAATTTTACAGTGTGATTAAAAGAGTAAAGGATATTATGCATACAATGGGTCATAAATATTACTATTAACTGCAGTTTACATTATGAGTCTAAAATGTTTTAACTGATTTTTATTGCTTTCTCTTCTTTCAGTTTGTAACCTCTCTGCCATTAGGAGCAGCATTGCTTGATGTTGGTTGTGGAAATGGCAAATATCTTGGCCATAATGAGAAAATATTTCAGGTATAGACCATCATTTTAACATCTGTTTACAATATGTATTTTTTTACTTTTGTAGACCATCAATTTGATATCTAATAATAGTATGTGCATTTGTGCAATGTATTTTATTTTATTGACATCTTTTGTAGGAGGGCACGAGAGGAAAATACAAAGGTAGGGTGATATTGTTTGATAGTGATAACATGATGTGTATTCTTCCAGGTTGGGTGCGATACTAGTTATGAACTAGTCAAGATTTGCAATACTCGTGGATTTGAAGTCTTGACCTCCAATTGCCTGCAGTTACCCTATAGGGATTCTGTATTTGATGCTGTTATATGTATAGCAGTTATCCACCACCTTGCAAGTGAGGTATGTACTTGAATAGCACTTGTTATTCCTTTGCTGTCCTCTGGTTGTTGTATAAAGGAACCATTTGTGAATAGTACAAAGTGTAATTTAGCACTATCTTTGCAGGAGCGTCGACTGGCATCCCTGAAGGAAATGGCACGTATCCTCAGAATAGGTGGTCAAGGCCTGGTGTATGTCTGGGCCATGGAACAACAGAGAGGAAAAAAGAAATCAGCTTACCTCAAGCAAAATAAAGCTAATCGGAAAAACGACAGTAATGGTGAATACATGGGTGAAAATCCTGTGCATGATGCAGACAGGGTGAGCGAAAAAAGTGACAATTTCTCTGTTGACCTTAAAAAGGAAGTAATCCAAGAGTCATCAAGATCGCATGCAACACAGGGTGCACCACTTCCCGTCCATGTCAACCGCACAGACTTCGTTCAGCAGGATATGTTAGTGCCTTGGAAGCTTAAACCACAGGTGAAGAAAGAAGCCAAAGAAAAGGGGAAAGGCAAGAAATTTGATAATAAAAGAAGTAATAAGAAATCAGACAGTGAAGATCCAAATTTAGTTACTGATAGAGATTCAGGAAAAGGTGATGTACCATCTGAATTAGTTGATGGTAACCAAGGGAACTCAAATACATCAGTGTCAGATTCATGTGATGCAACAGTTGAAGGTCAGGAACCAGTTTTCCATAGGTACTACCACGTATTTAGACAGGGCGAACTCGAAGCTTTGTGTGGCAGCATAGAAGGGTTAAAGGTTGTAAAATCTTATTATGATGAAGGGAACTGGTGTGTTATATTTGAGAAAACAGGATAAAAACTGTGATAAACTAAAATCTAATAAGGAAATTTATTTCTGATATTAAATCATTAATTGGAAAAAATGGATTCAAAAGAAATAGAATTCTATATACTGTACACTGGAGCATAACTTGCCTTGGCATGAATGTTATATAATGAATTTTAAAGGTAATATATGGTTTTAAATTCCATGTTCTTCTACTTAGAGATATTTTAAAATTGAAAGACAAAATATTTTATTTGTGTAATTACAACTTTGTTTTCAAAAGAAAGTTTATGAGAACAGGGAAGGTTGTTTTATTTCCATCTCACATTGCAAACTGCAACAATCAGCACTTCTGGGGAGACATGCAGATTCTGGGTATTTCCTCACAAGAATTTTCATAGGCAGTGTCTATGTGGATAAACCAAATCATATTCTCGGTATACCCCTGCCATTTTCCCCGACATCTGTGCCCTAGATTCCATGTATAGATTTGTAGTTCAGCTTCATCTTGGGGAAAAAATACTCGGACAGCTTTTTAGCACATAATTTTTTGCTTCTTATTTTGCTTCTTCAGCTGCTTGATAATTCTTCTTCATTCCCTTCCTCAAAGTGGGATAAAAGCCATCTGCAATCAGAAATTCGAAATTATTTTATTTGTATGCAAGTCAATTTTTGGGATTAGGAAGAATATATTATTGAAGTTCTTTTCCGGGAATGTTGTAAATGAGATGCAACAAAATCAGCAAAGATGACAGCCCCATGCTCTTCACATATTGTGAAAAGAAATAAATCATTATCCTATGGATAATCTTCAATAAGAGTTATATTTAGAGAAAAGAATGTAGACTACATACACCCTTAGTAATTTTTCACAATGAAAGAGTAGGTAATGCAGGACCTTAAAGTTCTCATCGATATACTGGCAACCAAATGGAGACCACAAATCGCGAATTATATGCCACACCGAAAATATATACACAAACTAAATGCAAATAAAATAAAAGGAAAACTCAACAGACTTACACATATATGACTGCAATGGCGACGCTCACGCTGGCCAGCACAAGAAACACGGTTCCAGGGAAGACCTCGAGAGTGCTGTTGTAGATGGCGGTGTAGGCGGGGCTGACAGCGAGAGGTAGCAGGGCCTCGCCAATGCCGATCACGGAGAACACGGCGCCCATCTCGTGCTGCACCACCAGCTTGGAGAGCGCCCCACGGGAGCACGAGATGCCCATGTTTTTGCATCCTGCTAACACCACCGCTGAAGACACGTGCGCCAACGTTTAGTGCCTTTTATGTTTACATGCGTTCGTGTTTTTGGGGTGGATGTGACGGTGTCGCTGTACTTTTGTTTTGACTCCAAGGTAGTCTCGAGTGTATTTTTAATTTTGATGCATGCGATGTATACATACCTAAGTATAAGACCCAAGATGTAGGAGCTGTGCCCATTAGAACGTCGTAAAATAGTTGCGAGATGGAGGCAATGAAGGACAGCATGGTATCTCTCACGCTAAGGCGGTAGCTGAGGAAGGGCACCACCACGCAGGCCGCTGAAGGGACAGAGCGAGTTATTTTCGTCGACATATTACTTTCTGCGACTTTCCAGATTTTAACGAGAACAACGGAAACCCACTGATATTTCTTTCGCAAGTTGTGATAATAAATTCGTTTGCCGATTCTATAATAGTTCTGATAATAGGGATGAAGGAAAGAATGTACGTTATTTGATGAGAAAGGTTTACGATAATGTAGATAAAATAATAATAGAATAACACACAGCTTCCAGATCTTCGAAGTGTCATGTTGAAATGGCAAATTTTCAATGGATGAAGACAGTTTCAGATTCAAAGAAAGGGAGAACGAAACTACCAGATATGAAAATAAAATATTAAAGTAAAAAGTAAAAAGAGAAAATGCGGGGAAACGTAACAATGTCTATCCAAAAGTACCTTACCTATGATAGAAATTGGAGTTTTGAATATACTCCAGACCGTGAAGTTGAAGTAATTCCAGTCATACTTCTTCCGAGTGTAAAGGAATAAAAAGGAGAAGTCGTCATCTTAGAGAACAAAGAAATAAACAATTAGTTTTATTATATATTTTTTTTTTCTTTTCATTTTACTCAAACTCGTATTAAAAATTGAGGATCAATTACCGGAACTACGGGTGGTTTTCCTATCTTTTCTAAACACTCTATGAAATATTAGAAACAATGCTTATTCGTAGGAGAATGGAGTAAAATACATGAATGAAAGTACAACGAAAGAAACAAGAACTCACCGGCAGACATCATGAAGAGAGAAATGCATACAATGTGGCCAAGAATCTGTGCTCGTCCTCCGTTCTCGCGCTCTCGAAACACCACTTTAAATGGCGTCTTTATCGTATCCAAAGACAAAATCTTCTTATTCCTGTCTCGTTCGTCGGCGCGAGCAGGTGGCTTATCGTCGAACCTGGCGACCACATAGAAGGCGGAAAGGGCGGAGATGACGACCTCGACCGCGAAGACGAGCGTGTAGCCGCTGCACCGATAGAGCGCCGCCCCGAGACCGCGGCCGATGGGGGACGAGAGCAAGTACATGATGCCGGCGATGGAGAGTCGCGAAGTTCTTGACTGCGTGCCGGAGAGGTCGCCGAGTATCACGTAGGCGGCCATGTAGGCGGCCATGATGTTGCCACACAAGCCGTAGGGGATGTGCGAGAAGAGGATGAAATACGGCTGGAGTGTCCAGAAATACGCGTTGGCCATGAGACCCACGGCTTTCAGCGTCGCTCCTATCATCGGCAGAAGCAAAGGTAATCGGCGACTGCGTGTGTCGCTCCAGACGCCGAGGAAGATCAGCACCAGCACAGGAGGCCCGAGTTCTATCCACTGGGTGTACATATTGTACCTATTGGCGATCTGCTGGATGGTGTCCTGCTGTTCGACGTACTTCCCTGAATCCAGCTCTGCACACACTTCCTCGCTGTAGTTCATTTTTATTAGACAAGTCTTATCGACTATCATATTGGTTTCGAAGACGCCCTCCACCGCAGCCGAGAGAGAATGGAGGAACATTGCTGGTTCTACTGTGACGTACGATAGAACCCGTTTGAATCTGTTGTAACATGAGGCCTCTGTTTGGCGTTCGTCCAGAGCCTCTTCCTCGGCTTCATGTGGAGAAGGTGATAACCGGGATGAATGTGGAGACTTACTGATAGAAGATTTACTCAGCAGTGGATCCGATTCTCCGAAGGTCACAGACGCCATGGTAGTTTGATTGCTACTTTTTCACGTTCACTTCGCAGGTCGTACTTCACGTTTTTTTTGTGGTAGATGATTTATGCAGTGATGTTATACTTCTCTGTCCTCTAGTGGATTGATGATGCACACTGTCAAACTGGAGATATGCG
>BOPN01000249.1:110000-112500 GCA_017312705.2 Penaeus japonicus
AACGCTCAGATAAAAGATAAGGCGTTCGACTGACCAAAATAAAGTACCCAGGGCGCAGGAGCGGTGCCCATCAGAACACCGTTGAAGATGTGGGAAGAGGTGGAGATGAAAGCCAATATTCCGTCTTCTATTTTCAGGCGGTAGCTCAGGATCGGCAACAAGATGAAGGTGCCTGTCGAATTGCACTCTGATTAGGGATTGGTTATTTATTTCTCTTCGAGTTGTGAGGCGATTGCTTTTCTGACTTGCTGGGATTTGAGTGACATCATCAAAGGGATATGCAATTGTGATTCAATAGCTGAAATGTATGTTAATTCGTTATTATTGTTGTTTTATAGCGATGTTTGGTTTCTGAATCGGTTTAGACGATGGCGATATGAATTTTATAACGGAAAGAAAACTAGATGTTCTAATTCACCGTGGAAACTACCCAATCAAATCATGCCTTTTTTTAGATAAGGAAACTAATCGTGCAATGCCAATTTACCCAAGACGGACACTGGAGCCATGCACATGCTAAAGATTGTGTAGTCGTAGTAATTCCACTGAAACTTCTTCCTGGTGTAAAGAAACAGGAAGGACATTGCATCTGGGGGAAGAAACAGAAGAGTGGTTAAAGTGGTGCGTTTATTGACACGTTTGTTTTCACTTGGTAATTAATTTTCGTTTCTTTTCTTTTGATTTTGTGAGTTGTGAAATGAAATTTATTTGTATCCTAATGATACGTTGAGATCAGGGAGGATAAATGTAGGTTGAAAAGAAGAAAATTATGTATGGTTCACAGGTTCACAATCGATAATTATGGTATGTTATACCGATTTATTTGTGTCGCGCATGAAAGGAAGTAACAGAATGTTAATAAAGTATGTTTTAAGAGTTCCAAAAGCGAATTGCATGACAGAGAAAGATAGAAACCTATTTCCTTTTTTTCATCATGCAGACATAAAAGGCTTACCATAAGACATCACGTAAAGACAGATACAAGCGATATGGCCGAGGATCTGCGGACGACCCCGACCCTCGCGCTCCTTGAACACGACCTGGAACGTCGACTTGATGGCGTCTAGCGAGAAAATCTTGTTTTCCCCGCCTTCCCTCGCGCCCTGCGGTGGCTTGTCGTCGAAACGCAGCACGATATACACAGCGGAAAGAGCTGAGATGGCGAACTCGACCCCGAAGACGAGTGTGTACCCGCCATACTTGAAGAGCACCGTCCCGAGCGCGTGTCCGAGGGGAGAAGCGACCATCATCATGACTCCAGCAAAGGACAGACGCGTTGTCCTTGACCGAGTGCCGGATGTGTCACTGACGTAGGCATACGCGGCCATGAAAGCTGTCATCATGCCGCCAGTCAGTCCGTAAGGGATGTAGGAGAGTAGAATGAAATAGGGCTGGAGGGACCAAAAATACGCATTGGCCATAAGACCCAAAGCCTTTATGGTCGATCCCAACATCGGTAAGAGCAACGGCAAGCGGCGGCTGCGCCTGTCACTCCACATCCCCATGAATATGAGCACGAAGACGGCGGGTCCCATCTCTATCCATTGGGAATACATATTGTACTTATTGGTGATTGCTTGCACGGTGTCCTGCTGTTTGCCATAGTTCCCGGAGTCTAGTTCGGTGCACACGTCGCCGCTGTACTGCAACTGGATGGAGCAAGTCTTATCCACGACCATGTTGGTTTTGAATATTCCCTCCACCGCGTAGGAGAGGGAGTGCAGAAGCAATGCTGGTTCTACGGTGATGTTCGACAGGTATCGCTCGACGCGGGTGCAGCATGATGGCTCCGTGCGCTCAGTCGTCTGAGGTACTTTCTCGGTGCTGTTTGATGGCGGGCTTTTGGACGCAGGCGATTCCTTTAAAAGCGGAGTCTTTTCGTCAGATCTCGAAGACGCCATTTTGGATGAATTGATTCGTATAGATATGTGTCGTTTCTATTGTAGAACGGTTTCAGATGCGTTGTACAAATAAATCAGCTACACTCTTCGGCACTCCATCTATCTTTCTTGTAGTAGATCGGAGCAACCAAACACAAAACGACGACTAAACGAAAGGACTGAGGTGCTCGCGTGTGGTCGCCTTTGTATCTTGCAAATGGAAAGCGGTTTCTCATTGTTAAGGTTGTGTACGACGTGATAATCAAAAGGCTATTGTTCCAGGAGGTTTGGCTAGAGGTTAGATAGTGTTATGTTATTGACTAAATTATTTTTTTCATTACGATTGTCTCGCTGATAATGCCAGAAGTAAATGGAATACGTTTAATAGTTATATTGGTATTAATTATCATGATTACTTTTATACAACAACTACGATGGGGATGATAATAATACGTGAAGCTGTTGAAGATGTGATATGTGTAACCACGTATACAACAATACTAAAAATAAATACAGTAATCTTAAAACGCAATATTAGAACTCAAATCTTAAGTTACCATACTCAAAGAAAAGAATATAACAATAAACAAAGAAAAACAACACGAAAGGAGCAAACATAA
>BOPN01000249.1:117500-130000 GCA_017312705.2 Penaeus japonicus
GATAATCATTTTCTAAGTAGTGTTATTTTCTAACACATCATTACCACAGTAGGCTTTTGTCATTCACCTAACGGTCTGTTTTTTCTTTTTTTTTTCTTACTTTTCCCCCTTACAAACATAATACTAAGACATACCAATGAATCTAAACTCTTTTGTCCAGATTTATTAATTCACCAATTTACCCCTTTTTACTCGAAAAATTTTCAGGTCTGATCAACTACGACTTTCTCTACACGCGTAAGGTCTTCTCCTGGGATTATAACGACTTTACCCTGTGGTCTATGGTTAGCATGCCCCTCTGTTCCCTGGGTGAGTATCCCATTACTATGTGGCTTTGTGGCTTTAATGGGGCATTATTTAGATTAAATAGGAGCTAGTAATGAGGGTAAATGGGATATTATTTAGATTAAATAGGCTTTGTGGCTTTAATGGGGCATTATTTAGATTAAATAGGAGCTAGTAATGAGGGTCTATGGTTAGCATGCTACTCTGTTCCCTGGGTGAGTATCCCATTACTATGTGGCTTGGTGGCTTTAATGGGGCATTCTTTAGATTAAATAGGAGCTAGTAATGAGGGTAAATGGAATATAATTTAGATTAAATAGGAGCTAGTAATGAGGGTAAATGGGACATAATTTAGATTAAATAGGAGTTAGTAATGAGGGTAAATGGGGCATTATTTAGATTAAATAGGAACTGATAATGAAGGTAATGGGATATTATTTAGATGAAATAGGAGTATTCCATTACTACGTGGCTTTGTGGCTTAATGGGCATTATTTAGATTAAATAGGAGCTAGTAATGAGGGTAAATGTGGTATTATTTAGATTAAATAGGAGTATTCCATTACTATGTGGCTTTAATGGGACATTATTTAGATTAAATAGGAGCTAGTAATGAGGGCAAATGGGATATTATTTAGATTAAATAGGGGCTAGTAATGAGGGTAAATGGAGCATTATTTAGATTAAGAGCTAGTAATGAGGGTAAATGATACATTATTTAGATTAAATAGGAGCTAGTAATGAGGGCAAATGGGATATTATTTAGATTAAATAGGGGCTAGTAATGAGGGTAAATTGAGCATTATTTAGATTAAGAGCTAGTAATGAGGGTAAATGATACATTATTTAGATTAAATAGGAGCTAGTGATGAGGGTAAGTAGTGCTAGAAATGTTACTGATGATGTTATAAATGGTTATGGTAATTAAGCTGTTGGTGATTTTGCTTATAAAGATGATTGTAACAATGTTGAGGCAATCTAGTATATATACTGATACGAAGTGTTAATGAAATGTTAGTGATTATGTTGATAATGAGGGTGATGATAAGAATATTGGTAATAAGAACAATATGATAATGATAAAGTTAATAATAATGATAAAAAATAATATTCACACTAATGATAATGCTGCTGATGAATATGATGATGATAATAATAATTATTATAATAATGATGATAATAAGGATGATGATAGCAATGATAATGATAACGATAATACTGATAAAAGCAATGATGATAAAATTAATGATAACGATAGTAATAATGATAATTACTATTATCGCTAGTATTATCATTACTATCATTATCATAATCATTACCATCATTTTTACCCTTATCATTATTATCATTATTATTATTATTATTATTGTTATTATTACCAGTACCATTATCATCATTATTGTTATAATTATTGTTATCATTATTATTATCATTATTATCATCATTATCATTATATTACGGGTGATAACGGTAATGAGGCAACTATTCTAGACACTACTATTACCATCTTAATAATCCCAAAACATATCACCATCATCCCTATAACGATAATAACGATAATAATAATAACACTTACCGTAATTAGACCACTAACATCAACAAATTCATCACCACAAGCCTCACCACTACAATCACCATTCTCATCACACCCCCCTTCCTACAGGTACGATTGTGGTGATGCCTTTCCTGAGTTACTATTTCCGGGTTGAGGACGCTATGTTGGGCTTCGCTGGGGGCGTGTCTATGCTGTTCACGTACGTCCTAAGAGCTACAGCGCCTGCGCCGTGGGTCTTTTACCTCTGTGAGTTATAAGGACCTTTTTTATGTTTTATTTTTTATTTATCTATTTATTTATTTTTATTGTTTTACCTCTGTGAGTTATAAGGATTTTTTTTATATACTTTTGATGTTGTTTTTTTTTCTTCTTCTTTTTCTGTTGTTAAGGATCATGATGATAATAGTCATGATGATTATGATAATGCTGATGATAATGATGATGATAATAATAATGATAGTAACTTTAGCAATAATAATGATGGTAAGAATGATGATAATAGAGATGATGATAATAGTAAGGATAATGATAATAACAACAATAAGGATAATCACAATGATAATGATAATAATAATAATAATAATAATAATCATAATGATAACGATGATGAAATGATGATCATCATAATAATTACCAATAGAGTAACAATGAAAGCGATATCAATAACAAAAATAATAACCTCTACATGATCATCACATATGCATCTAACACCAACAATAATAAAGATAAAGACCCTGTGTACAGCCTCGGCAGTGAGCATCCTATCTGGCACAGTGCTCGTAGCTTCTCGCGCTGCTGTGTCCAAACTCGTCGAGGTCTCAGAGTTGGGTGCTGTGTTTGCTGTCCTGGCGGCTGCAGAGGCTGTGATCCCTATATTATCTTCCTTTATCTTCACTTGCATTTACGACGCCACTCTGGATATCTTCCCTGGCACTATCTACGTCACTGCTGCTATAGCTAGTGTTATTATCTGCTGTGCTTACGTGTAGGTATTTGTATTTGCTGGTGGTGTGTTTTTAAGTGGTGTTGAGGGTGGCGGTTATGTGAGTTTTGTTTAAATGTTAGAGAGAAGTTTATTTTATTGTTGTTGTTGAATTATGTAGATGGCAGTAGATGGCAATTTTCCGTGACTAGATTTTGATATTCTGAGGATGTATGCTTTGAAAGGTTTTCTTTTTCTCCACCAGATGGCTGCTGACCCGTGGAATTTACAAGGGCGTCTACAAACAAGTCCCTCAACCGTAAGATTTTATTTCAGTGATAACCTTTAGATATTTCAGAATTCTATCTGAGTTAAAGAGAAAGAGACATTATCTAAATATGTGTTTAGATTTTTAGATTTACGAAACTCAACGAGCATTACAGCACTAAATTGTTCAGTACAAATAAAAAAGATATTATCTTTTACATCTACTGAATAGCTTTGCCTTAACTTAGAGTACCTGATTTTATTCTCGTAAATACGATATCTATGAAAGTATAACTAAATCGAACTTAAGTTGAAGACTCAGTTTTTAATAAAAAACGGAAAAATTATAACTTTTCTTATTCCAAACCGTATACTAAGAATTACAGCGTCCTGTGATTTATATCTATATGAAATTCGTAACCATGCATAGTAGAACTATACTGATAATGAAATAACTTGATGTCCTTTTTAGTGGCGGAGTTTACTAGAAAGGACTTAATATAAGCAGTGATAACAAGCTAACACAAGTATAGTTAGGAGGTATACAGCCAAGGTCAACTCATTAAGGAATCCTACAGCAATTATAGCAACATACATTCAAATCGTCATCATAATAAATGTATCTTATCATCATCGTTATACGAAAGAAATTTAGAGTAACTAATATCCATGACCACTATAATGCTCGATCAATGTGATTTTAATGCCTGACTAGATGACGCTATTATGTTTATGAGTTCGAAAGGGGTTTTAGGATATCCCTTGTTATCTAGATGTGCTGAAGGGGGAGGGGGTTGTGTCATGTATCCCCTCGCTTTGGTGATGTATTAGAGGGAGAGAGAGAAAAGGAGAGAGAGAGAGAGAGAGAGGGAGGGAGAGAGAGAGAGGGAGAGAGAGAGAGAGAGAGAGAGAGAGAGAGAGAGAGAGAGAGAGAGAGAGAGAGAGAGAGAGAGAGAGAGAGAGAGAGAGAGAGAGAGAGAGAGAGGGGGGGAGAGAGAGAGAGAGAGAGAGAGAGAGAGGGAGGGAGGGAGGGAGAGAGAGAGAGAGAGAGAGAGAGAGAGAGAGAGAGAGAGAGAGAGAGAGAGGGAGAGAGAGAGAGAGAGAGAGAGAGAGAGAGAGAGAGAGAGAGAGAGAGAGAGAGAGAGAGAGAGAGAGAGAGGGAGAGAGAGAGAGAGAGAGAGAGAGAGAGAGAGAGAGAGAGAGAGAGAGAGAGGGAGGGAGGGAGGGAGGGAGAGAGAGAGAGAGAGAGAGAGAGAGAGAGAGAGAGAGAGAGAGAGAGAGAGAGAGAGAGAGAGAGAGAGAGAGAGAGAGAGAGAGAGGGAGAGAGGGAGATAATGTTTTATGAGCGTATTATATAGTGGATTATCATGTCATATGTATATATACATACATACACATACATATGTATATACATATATACTGTATGTATATGTGTGTGTGTATGTATATATATATATATATATATATATATATATATATATATATATATATATATATATATATATATATATATATATATATATATATATGTATATATATATATATATATATATATATATATATATATATATATATATATACATATATACATATATATGTATATATATACATATATATATATATATATATATATATATATATATATATATATATATATATATATATATATACATACAGAAACACATACATAAACATCCATATATGAGCTACATGAAAAATCAGACAAAATGGATAATAGATAATAAAACAAACAAATTAAAGTCGATAAGATATGCATATACATATATATATATATATATATATATATATATATATATATATATATATATATATATATATATATATATATATATATATATATATATGTATATATATATATATATATATATATATATATACATATATATATATATATATATATATATATATATATATATATATATATATATATATATATATATGCACATATGTATATATATATATATATATATATATATATATATATATATATATATATATATATATATATATATATATATATATATATATATATATATATATATATATATATATATATATATATATATATATATATATATATATATATATATATATATATATATATATATATATATATATATATATATATATATATATATATATATATATATGCACATATGTATATATATATATATATATATATATATATATATATATATATATATATATATATATATATATATATATATATATATATATATATATATATATATATATATATATGTATATATATATATATATATATATATATATATATATATATATATATATATATGTATATATATATATATACATATATGTATATATATATATATATATATATATATATATATATATATATATATGCACATATGTATATATATATATATATATATATATATATATATATATATATATATATATATATATATATATATATATATGTATATATATACATCTCTCTCTCTCTCTCTCTATATATATATATATATATATATATATATATATATATATATATATATATATATATATATGTGAGTGTGTGTGTGTGTGTGTATGTGTGTATATATGCACACACTCCAGGACATAATAATCGTAAGATTATCAATATTTTATTCATGTGTCATCGCTTGGCGATTACCGTCATATGACATCCTGAGTTTTATGTATCACTGTAGTAAAACTATGCTAATGGAGTATAAGACACCTATTAACCTAAAGGGATACAATATTTCTTCTCCAATTTAGATGTAAATACCATTCCATGACAGCATGATGGATGATTATTTTATTGTCACTGTCATAAGAATTTTTTTTTTCATAGATGTCTGAAACAAAATATCTAATTTTCGATATAGGTACAATGAAAACAAAAGTGAATAGATTTCATAATATTCGGAGGGTAAGGGATGGCTTAACAGTTTTCAGCTCTTTTATGGTAATACGAAAAAGTCTACAACTCAATTTATATATATAAATACACACACACACACATACACACACACACACACACACACACACACATATACACACATACACACACACACACACACACACACACACACACACACACACACACACACACATATATATATATATATATATATATATATATATATATATGTGTGTGTGTGTGTGTGTGTGTGTGTGTGTGTGTGTGTGTGTGTGTGTATACATACATATATAAATAAATAGATAAAAAAACATATATATATATATATATATATATATATATATATATATATATATATATATATATATATATATATATATATATATATATATATATATATATACATATATATATATATAATTTTGAGTTCTATCTGTCCTCATGTATTTGCACGCTAACACGCAGTTGCCGAATACACTCAAGTTGAAGTAGCACAGAATGGCTGTCACACCTCTATTCCAGCCGTAAAAAAAACACATCTGGAAAAGAGTCTGTAGATATTTGTACTGTCGAGCATCCTTCTGTGATTCTCCACATGACCCACCCACGCCCTTCGGTAAACACCTGCAAGCCGGACAAATTGCATATTCCTGAAATTCGCAACTATATACAATACACAACCCTCTTTTTCCTTCTACTTCATCTTCTGCTTGTTTTGATGACCTCTGATTGTTTAATTAAATCCCACACATGGCTTTGTTGTTTCCTCTTGCAGTTCTCTTGCTTCGTTAGGGTATTTGTCTGTACAGCCCACGTCGATCGTCATCTGTCATCAACCACCTGTCGCAAAGAAGAAGAAAAAATAAGAATAACCATTGCATCATGAAATGATTTAATGCTTTATCATCTGAATCATTCTTTCAAACACAAGACCATCAACAGAGATAAATCAAAAGAAAATACGCGAGATCAAGATTGAGACTCACAAACCAAAACAAACCCAAACAAGACCAGAGAACAAACCCAAACAAGACCGGAGAACAAACCCAAACAAGACCGGAGAACAAACCAAAACAAGGCCGGAGAACAAACCCAAACAAGACCAGAGAACAAACCCAAACAAGACCAGAGAACAAACCCAAACAAGACCGGAGAACAAACCAAAACAGGCCAAAGACAAACCCAAACAAAACCAGAGAACAAACCCAAACAAGACCAGAGAACAAACCCAAACAAGACCAGAGAACAAACCCAAACAAGACCGGAGAACAAACCCAAACAAGACCGGAGAACAAGCAAAACAAGGCCGGTATAAGCAAACAAGACCAGAGAACAAACCCAAACAAGACCAGAGAACAAACCCAAACAAGACCGGAGAACAAACCAAAACAAGACCAGAGAACAAACCCAAACAAGACCAGAGAACAAACCCAAACAAGACCAGAGAACAAACCCAAACAAGACCAGAGAACAAACCCAAACAAGACCGGAGAACAAACCCAAACAAGACCGGAGAACAAACCAAAACAAGGCCGGAGAACAAACCAAAACAAGACCAGAGAACAAACCCAAACAAGACCGGAGAACAAACCCAAACAAGACCGGAGAACAAACCCAAACAAGACCAGAGAACAAACCCAAACAAGACCGGAGAACAAACCCAAACAAGACCAGAGAACAAACCCAAACAAGACCGGAGAACAAACCCAAACAAGACCGGAGAACAAACCCAAACAAGACCGGAGAACAAACCCAAACAAGACCGGAGAACAAACCCAAACAAGACCAGAGAACAAACCCAAACAAGACCGGAGAACAAACCCAAACAAGACCAGAGAACAAACCCAAACAAGACCGGAGAACAAACCCAAACAAGACCAGAGAACAAACCCAAACAAGACCAGAGAACAAACCCAAACAAACCCAAACAAACCCAAACAAGACCGGAGAACAAACCCAAACAAGACCAGAGAACAAACCCAAACAAGACCAGAGAACAAACCCAAACAAGACCAGAGAACAAACCCAAACAAGACCAGAGAACAAACCCAAACAAGACCGGAGAACAAACCCAAACAAGACCAGAGAACAAACCCAAACAGATAGGAGAACAAACCCAAACAAGACCAGAGAACAAACCCAAACAAGACCAGAGAACAAACCCAAACAAGACCAGAGAACAAACCCAAACAAGACCGGAGAACAAACCCAAACAAGACCGGAGAACAAACCCAAACAAGACCAGAGAACAAACCCAAACAAGACCAGAGAACAAACCCAAACAAACCCAAACAAACCCAAACAAGACCGGAGAACAAACCCAAACAAACCCAAACAAACCCAAACAAACCCAAACAAGACCAGAGAACAAACCCAAACAAGACCAGAGAACAAACCCAAACAAACCCAAACAAACCCAAACAAACCCAAACAAGACCAGAGAACAAACCCAAACAAGACCAGAGAACAAACCCAAACAAACCCAAACAAAACATATATATATATATATATATATATATAATTTTGAGTTCTATCTGTCCTCATGTATTTGCACGCTAACACGCAGTTGCCGAATACACCCACTGTCACACCTCTATTCCAGCCGTAAAAAAAAAAAAAATCTGGGAAAGAGTCTGTAGATATTTGTACTGTCGAGCACCCTTCTGTGATTCTCCACATGGCCCACGCCCTTCGGTAAACACCTGCATGCCGGACAAATTGCAGATTCCTGAAATTCGCAACCATATACAATACACAAGCCTCTTTTTCCTTCTACTTCATCTTCTACTTGTTTTGATGACCTCTGATTGTTTAATTAAATTCCACATATGGCTTTGTCGTTTCCTCTTGCAGTTCGCATGCTTCGTTAGGGTATTTGTCTGTACAGCCCACGTTGATCGCCATCTGTCATCAACCACCTGTTGCAAAGAAAAAAAGAAAAAAGAATAACCATTGCATCATGAAATAATTTAATGCTTTAACATCTGAATCATTCTTTTAAACACAGGACCATCAACAGAGACAAATCAAAAGAAAATACGCAAGATCAAGATTGAGACTCACAAACCAAAACAAACCCAAACAAGACCGGAGAACAAACCCAAACAAGACCGGAGAACAAACCCAAACAAGACCGGAGACCAAACCCAAACAAGACCAGAGAACAAACCCAAACAAGACCAGAGAACAAACCCAAACAAGACCGGAGACCAAACCCAAACAAGACCAGAGAACAAACCCAAACAAGACCAGAGAACAAACCCAAACAAGACCGGAGAACAAACCAAAACAAGACCAGAGAACAAACCCAAACAAGACCGGAGAACAAACCAAAACAAGACCAGAGAACAAACCCAAACAAGACCGGAGAACAAACCCAAACAAGACCGGAGAACAAACCAAAACAAACCCAAGCAAGACCAGAGAACAAACCCAAACAAGACCAGAGAACAAACCCAAACAAGACCGGAGAACAAACCCAAACAAGACTTACACATTGAGACAACAAATGACGAGGCTAACGCCGGCAGTGAACGCGTAGATGGCGCCAGGGAAGGTCTCCAAAGTGGCGTTGTAGATGCAGGTGTAGATCGACGACGAGACGACGGGAATAATGGTCTCGCCGGCGGCCAGGACGGCGAACACGGCGCCGAGTTCGTTGTTGTTGACTAATTTTGACGCGGCGGAGCGGGCAGACAGGCCGGGCATCGCGCGGAGTAGGCCGGCGATCGAGGCTGGGGAGGGAGGAGGGGTTTTAGGGGGGGGGGGGTGAGTGAAGGAGTGAGGGAGAGTGTGAAGGAGTGAGGGAGCGAGTGAAGGAGTGAGGGAGCGAGTGAAGGAATGAGAGAGCGAGTGAAGGAGTGAGGGAGCGAGTGAAGGAGTGAGGGAGAGTGTGAGAGGAGGAGGAGAAAGAGTGGAGAGAGGGGGAAGAAAAATCATATTCTTAACAAGGATTATTTAATTGAATGAGAACAATTAAATTTAATTGCATTTCAAGTATCAACTAAAACCGTTCAAAAAAAAAAAAAACAAGACCAGAGAACAAACCCAAACAAGACCGGAGACCAAACCCAAACAAGACCAGAGAACAAACCCAAACAAGACCAGAGAACAAACCCAAACAAGACCGGAGAACAAACCAAAACAAGACCAGAGAACAAACCCAAACAAGACCGGAGAACAAACCAAAACAAGACCAGAGAACAAACCCAAACAAGACCGGAGAACAAACCAAAACAAGACCAGAGAACAAACCCAAACAAGACCGGAGAACAAACCCAAACAAGACCGGAGAACAAACCAAAACAAGACCAGAGAACAAACCCAAACAAGACCAGAGAACAAACCCAAACAAGACCGGAGAACAAACCCAAACAAGACCGGAGAACAAACCCAAACAAGACCGGAGAACAAACCAAAACAAGACCGGAGAACAAACCAAAACAAGACCAGAGAAAAAAAACAAACCCAAACAAGACCAGAGAACAAAACCCAAACAAGACCGAGAACAAACCCAAACAAGACCAGAGAAAACAAACCAAAACAAGACCGGAGAACAAACCCAAACAAGACCGGAGAACAAACCCAAACAAGACCGGAGAACAAACCCAAACAAGACCGGAGAACAAACCCAAACAAGACCGGAGAACAAACCCAAACAAGACCGGAGAACAAACCCAAACAAGACCGGAGAACAAACCCAAACAAGACCAGAGAACAAACCCAAACAAGACCGGAGAACAAACCCAAACAAGACCGGAGAACAAACCCAAACAAGACCGGAGAACAAACCCAAACAAGACCGGAGAACAAACCCAAACAAGACCAGAGAACAAACCCAAACAAGACCGGAGAACAAACCCAAACAAGACCGGAGAACAAACCCAAACAAGACCGGAGAACAAACCCAAACAAGACCGGAGAACAAACCCAAACAAGACCGGAGAACAAACCCAAACAAGACCGGAGAACAAACCCAAACAAGACCGGAGAACAAACCCAAACAAGACCGGAGAACAAACCCAAACAAGACCAGAGAACAAACCCAAACAAGACCAGAGAACAAACCCAAACAAGACCAGAGAACAAACCCAAACAAGACCAGAGAACAAACCCAAACAAGACCGGAGACCAAACCCAAACAAGACCAGAGAACAAACCCAAACAAGACCAGAGAACAAACCCAAACAAGACCGGAGAACAAACCAAAACAAGACCAGAGAACAAACCCAAACAAGACCGGAGAACAAACCCAAACAAGACCGGAGAACAAACCCAAACAAGACCGGAGAACAAACCCAAACAACACCGGAGAACAAACCCAAACAAGACCGGAGAACAAACCCAAACAAGACCGGAGAACAAACCCAAACAAGACCAGAGAACAAACCCAAACAACACCGGAGAACAAACCCAAACAAGACCGGAGAACAAACCCAAACAAGACCGGAGAACAAACCCAAACAAGACTTACACATTGAGACAACAGATGACGAGGCTAACGCCGGCAGTGAACGCATAGATGGCGCCAGGGAAGGTTTCCAAGGTGGCGTTGTAGATGCAGGTGTAGATCGACGACGAGACGACGGGAATAATGGTCTCGCCGGCGGCCAGGACGGCGAACACGGCGCCGAGTTCGTTGTTGTTGACTAACTTGGACGCGGCGGAGCGAGCAGAGAGGCCGGGCATCGCGCGGAGCAGGCCGGCGATCGAGGCTGGGGAGGGAGGAGGGGTTTAGGGGGGGTGAGCGAGTGAAGGAGTGAGGGAGAGTGTGAAGGAGTGAGGGAGAGTGTGAGAGGAGTGAGGGAGCGAGTGAAGGAGTGAGGGAGTGTGAGAGGAGGAGGAGAAAAAGCGGAGAGAGGGGGAAGAATAATCATAATCTTAATAGGGATTATTTAATTGAAAGAGAACAATTAAATTTAATTGCATATCAAGTATCAGATAAAACCGAGTCAAAAAAAAAAAAAAAAAAAAAAAAAAAAAAAAAAAAGCCCTATCCATAACATTATACTACAACACCAATAACCTAACTGACGAAACACAATAAAACACAACTTCTACCTTCAACACATTATCAAAACATATCCTTCAGAATATACTCCCCGAAATCCTCACCGACATATAAGACCCAGGACACAGGCGCAGTCGCCTTGATGACGTAGTTGAAGACCATGGAGACTCCGCCCACAAAACCCAGCATGCTGTCCTGAACTCCGAACCGGTAGCTCAGAAGAGGCATGACCACGAGAAGGCCTGTTGTATTGTATTACCTGATATTATTACGTGATATTACCTCCTTTCGGGTCGATGGCTTGGTGTATTCTCTGGATTTTACCTTCTTTACCTTGGCTTGGTTGTATTGTATGGGATGTGTGACTTTATCTCTGAGTTTATGTGGTTGTATTTCGGAAGCTGCGATTCTATAGACTTTGACAATTATGTAGTGCATGATAAGGCAATCCCTAGGATTGTGTGTGTGTGTGTGTGTGTGTGTGTGTGTGTGTGTGTGTGTGTGTGTGTGTGTGTGTGTGTGTGTGTGT
>BOPN01000249.1:152500-155000 GCA_017312705.2 Penaeus japonicus
AGATAACGAAGACCTACTGCAGGTAAAACATACTCTGTCTGCAATAGGTTAGGGATGCAAGCCAGGCTGCAGCTCCTTGCATCAACCATAAAGCCATGACCCTCACCAAAAATAGAGCTGTTGCAAAGAGTTTGAAGTTGCTCAACAATCCAACTATGTATGTAATGATACTCCTTACTACTTGGGTAATCTTGTCTTGTTTAAGCACCGCTGTGGCCGGATTAATTTACATTCATAATCGTAAAGGAACAAAAACATTCGTTCGAAATGATAAGAGTATTGTTGCAACATATGTACGAATCACTGGCTTTATAAATGCTGCTAATAATGTTTTTATTTTTTTTTAATAAATATTTTGCGGTAATGGATGTTTAGTCATAGTTAACGAGTAAACAAAGTATTGTAATAAATTCAAAATCACATCGTTTGCTTGTTTGCATCGAATGTTCCCGCATGAGTGAAACGTAAATACTTGAGTTTAATACTGTAAACGACCCTACATTATCTCGTTAAGTAAGTCAAGTACCTAATGTTGAGAAACTACTGACATTCGACTTTGACCATTAGGTTTGAGTGTTTACAAATATAGTCTGAAATAACAATTGTCGTGCATGCTTTCGAATACAAACGGTTTAAAAAATATACCGAGCTGTGCTTTCCATTATTCCCGATTTCAATTTCGTATCCCTGTCTCACTTTCACCAAGGTCTGTCTCATAAAAGATTTTCTGTTCATCACCATAATGCTGCGCCAGCATAACCTTGGCTCCGTCAGCAGGACTCTCGTTTGTCAGCGCAGTCCTGTGTCAGGATGGTTTTGGGTCCGAGTTCACTTGGTAAATTGCCAGTGACACTTTAAATCAGAAGGGGAACCGATCGCCTCTTGTCTCGCCTTGGATCTTTTTTAGGGGAGATTTTTGAAGTCATGTCTTAAGATTTTGTCGCTTATGTGTGACGACTTATTTGGCTCCAATTTCAAAGATTTGGGAATCCTTTTTTCCCCCCGGCGGATCAGGTGATGTAATGACAAGACCATATATCACGGCCCTGGGAGTAGGACTGTAATGGGGGCGGAGGAATATGACGGCGGCGAGTAGCAATGTGACAGTGAGTGAGGTCGCGCCGGGCATGCGTGCTGGTGCCGGGACGCAGACGGAGGCGACTCGCTGTGCCGTCAGTAGTAGTGCCGCCCCGTGGCTGGCGACCGGGCGCGTTTGGCTCTCTGTGTGTGTGTGCCGTGCCGTCTGTAGTGAACCCCGTTAGTCTGTACTGCGTTTGCTGCAGTGTCGAGGAGACGAGTTTCTCCGGTGCATGATAACTTCCGGTCTGGGTGTCGTTTGGAATGAGGCACGCCGAGTCAACTATGCCGACGTGCTGCTGATGATGACGATAGTGAGCGATTTAGAGTGAGTCCAGCAAGTACTCCAGCTAAGCGAGAGAGAGAGAGAGAGAGAGAGAGGGAGAGAGAGCCCAGCTGACGGGGGTGGCTGCCCTTACCGCAGTGTGCCCGCGTTCTTCACAGCAGCATTGTTATGCCACCACACACTGCCCCACACGCTAGCATACTGATGACAGCCTCCCGCACGCCAGATCAGCAGTGTCAGTGGTGAAGCAACAGCAGCAGAAGTAGCAACAACAGCAACATCAGCAGCAGCAGGTGCACCACGTGTAGGGTGCACGAACCTCGTTATCTTGGCCTCCACTTGTCAAGGTAAGACCAAGCAAAATGATAAGTATCTTGGTGTGGCGTTATCATTATTATCTCCATCGCGGTTGCTCGGATGCTAATGTGTCACGCTCGGGGGCGCCCGGCACGTGTCACGTGTCATGTGTCAGATTGGCGCTTCTCCCCCACCCCCACCCCCCTTGACGTGCAGAAGGCGGTGTGGCAATCTTGTTTACTACACCGTCACAATGTTTTTTTATTGCTCGATTGCGGCTGTCAGGTTCAGGGATGCCATGGTGGGTAATAAGTGCCGGGATTATTGTGCCAGGCCCTGGCACTGAGGCTCGCGGCCTTCGCTAGATATTGCCAAGCAACGCGCGGCAAATGAATGACTAAATATGATTAATTATAGTTATGATTCGTCTCTGTAATCGAGTATACCATTTATGTAACAGTTAGTATAATTATTCGGTCAGCATGACAGGTCAAAGGTCGGAACATGCTAGCTAGCTTTTGAACAAATACAGCTTATCACATGTTAGCGTTAGATAGGCCTATATCTATTTTGAAATCTGGCAAGAAAAGGATCCGATGTAATTAAGTGAGTTAGTGAGAGAGTGAGAGAGTGAGAGTGAGAGTGAGAGAGGGAGAGGGAGAGAGACAGAGAGAGAGAGAGAGAAACAGAGAGAGACAGAGAGAGAGAGAGAGAGAAACAGAGAGAGACAGAGAGAGAGACAGAGACAGAGAGAGAGACAGAGAGAGAGAATAAGTTAGGGAAGAGCTGACAGAAAAGGAAAGGAGGGGAAGACATAGGAGGTTAGAAGAGAAAATAGGC
>BOPN01000249.1:165000-167500 GCA_017312705.2 Penaeus japonicus
CCTCAAAATATGTCGAAAAAGTAACAGTTCCTCTTTTAGTCGACGGAGGAACTCGCTTAATCGTAGCGTTAGGTTAGACTAAGACAGGTGAGATTAAGTTAGGTTAACTAAGATAGGATAAGATAGCATAGGTGACGTTATGATAAGGCTAGGCCAGGCTAGGTTATATTAAGTATAGGTGAAGATAGACTAGGTTAGGTTAGGTTAAGTTAAGAGAAGATAGCCTAGGTTAGGTTAGGTTAAGTTAAGAAAAGGCTAGATTCAGTTAGGTTAAGTTAAGAGAAGATAGCCTAGGTTAGGTTAGGCTAAGTTAAGAGAAGAGAGCCTTGGTTAGGTTAGGTTAAGTTAAGAGAAGGCTAGATTCAGTTAGGTTAAGTTAAGAGAAGATAGCCTAGGTTGGGTTAGGCTAAGTTAAGAGAAGAGAGCCTTGGTTAGGTTAGGTTAAGTTAAGAGAAGGCTAGATTCAGTTAGGTTAAGCTAAGAGAAGATAGCCTAGGTTAGGTTAGGTTAAGTTAAGAGAAGGCTAGATTCAGTTAGGTTAAGTTAAGAGAAGATAGCCTAGGTTAGGTTAGGTTAAGTTAAGAGAAGGCTAGATTCAGTTAGGTTAAGTTAAGAGAAGGCTAGATTCAGTTAGGTTAAGTTAAAAGAAGATAGCCTAGGTTAGGTTAAGAGAAGATAGCCTAGGTTAAGTTAGGTTAAGTTAAGAGAAGGCTAGATTCAGTTAGGTTAAGCTAAGAGAAGATAGCCTAGGTTAGGTTAGGTTAAGTTAAGTTAAGATAGCCTAGGTTAGGTTAGGTTAAGTTAAGAGAAGATAGCCTAGGTTAGGTTAGGTTGAATTAAGAGAAGATAGTCTAGATAGCTAGATTCAGTCAGGTTAGGGTCAGAGGAAACGTTTCCCCATCCAGCCTCCTGTCACCTGTCAGAATCTCCCACCGCGGTCGCAGGATCAAGCTTGAGTGATCGCTTTAGATTCCTTCTAGTGAAATTCGATGGTATAAAAGGATCAGCCAGTATTGGAGGTCGCTGGGGCTGTGTGTTGATGGATTGGTCTGGTTTGCTTTGTGAAAAGAGAGAGGTAGTTGTGATTGTTTTTTATTGTTGCAAATGCCATCACGCTGAGCGATGACATTGTTGCATTATTATCTTTAGGGATCGGGGCTTTCCTCCTCTTCCTCTTTATTTGTTTTGTTTTTTTCCTCCTCTTCCTTCTCCTCCTCCTTCTCTTCGTTTTTTATTCTTCTCCTTTTCCCTCTTCTATTTCCTCCTTCTTCTTCCACCTCCTCATCATTCTCGTCCTCCCTCTCTTCTTCAACCTCCTTGTCTTCCTCCTCCTCCTCCTTCTTCTCCTTTTCTCTCTTCGTGTTATTGCTATCATTAGTACCCTCTTTGGTATTTGGCATAGTAGGAACAATATTGAACTTTTATGCAAGGTAAAGATCATCATCATCATCGCCATCATCATCATCGCCATCATCATCTTCATCGCCATCATCATCATCATCATCATCATCATCATCATCATCATCATCATCACCCTCATCATCATTCTTGATATTATTATTACCATGATTATTGTTTCTATTATTATTGTTATTAAAATGATAATACTAGAATCAGCATTATCCCAAGTAGATGATATATTGCAACACCAGCAAGCATGAATTAATCCCGCGATGGCCGTTGCATTTATCAGAGAACTAACCTATATTGTCAGTAATATCATTAAGAGATCAAGTTCCTATTCCAGTAAAGGCAAGGATTGTTAATCAAAAGTAAATTGCAACATTACAATGTTGTATAATTATGGATGCATCGTCGTCAAAGAACGTGTATATTTTATGTCGTCTTATTGTGTACTAGTAAATAAAAAATTCCAGTGTAATTACACCATTAATAATCTTGCGCATCATGTACTTTTTTGTAATGTATTTCTTTTTATAGGTTCCACAGTGAAGTGATGGCTGATATACGATAATAATCATATCGTTTTTAAAATGGCTTTACACGAGTATGAGAAGAGATGCAAGAATATATTTTTGTCTATCAAGTGTGTGTGTGTTTGTGTTTGTGTTTAACTATGTACTTATATATATATATATATATATATATATATATATATATATATGTATGTATGTATGTTTATATGTAGCTATGAATGTCTTTACGTACGTGCTTTTGTGTAGGTACATCACGAGGACATAAATCACACCATAATTTTCAAAGACCACGGCTTTTGGCACACAGGATAAGTACACTTCAACGAAGCTACCCAAATATGACGAGAACCCCCCCCCCCAAAAAAAAAAAAAAAAAAAAAAAAAAAAAAAAGTGAGAGAGAGAGAGAGAGAGAGAGAGAGAGAGAGAGAGAGAGAGAGAGAGAGAGAGAGAGAGGGAGAGAGGGGGAGAGAGGGAGAGAGAGAGAGAGAGAGAGAGAGAGAGAGAGAGAGAGAGAGAGAGAGAGGGAGAGAGAGAGGCAAAGAGAGATACAAGGTAATCTCAT
>BOPN01000249.1:175000-177500 GCA_017312705.2 Penaeus japonicus
CCAACTCATCAAAATCCACAGATCAATTTCTCATCTTCTCCCTTCCCCTCCGCTTCCCCTTCCCCCATCCTCTCCCTCCCTTCCCTCCCTCTCCCTCCCCCTTTACTCCCTCCCCTCCCTCCCTCCTCCCTCCCCTCCCCCTTCCCTCCCTTCTCTCCCCTTCCTTCCCCTCCACTCCACTCCCCTTCCCTCCCTTCTCTCCCTCTCCTCCCCCTCCCTACCCTCCCTCTCCTCCCCCTCCCCTCCCTCCCTCCCTCCCTCCCTCCCTCTCCCTTCCCCCTCCCCCTCTCCCTTCCCCTTCCCCCCTTCCCCCTCCCCCCTCCCCCCTTCCCTCCCATCAAATCCGCGAGCATCTCTGCAGCATTATCCCCGCGTCGCTCTATCAGTCTCTATCTATATACAGCGACGCGACTCGCACCAACTACATTAGCATCCCTCGGGCAGCCTCGCTTCCGTTTCGGATTTCGTTTCGTTTCGTTTTTTGTTTTTTTGTTTCGTTGCGTTTCGTTTTTTGTTTTGTTTGGTTTTGTTTCGTTTTTGTTTGGTTTCGTTTTTTTTCGTTGCGTTTCGTTTTTGTTTTGTTTTTTGTTTCGTTTCGTTTTTTCCTTTTTTGTTTCGTTTCGTTTCATTTCGTTTTTGGTTTTCTTGGGTGTTGGTGGGTTTTATTTTTATTTATGTATTGATTTTTATTTTGTCTTTTTTCGTTTCGTTTCGGATTTCATTGATTTCCGTGGCTTTTGGAGAGTTTTTTTTGAGAATTTACTTTTTTCCTTTTCGTTTCGGATTGTGTTTTATATTCTACTTTTATTTCTGAGACTTTTTTTTTCTTTTTATGTGCTCTTTTTCTCCTCTTTTATTTGAAATATTTTTTTTCAGATGTGGTTATTTTTCTTATATTACCCTACGGCGTTTTTGCTTTTGTCTGAACGTGAAAATCCCCCCCCCCAAAAAAAAAAAAAAAACTTCCCACGAATAGGGTATCTATATATTTTGCATCTGCACAGTCAGCAGATGTCTAATTACATATTCAACATCTGTGTAAAAATGTGTGCCCTCTAGTCTCCGGTGATTGGTAGGCGGTTATCTCTCTCTCTCTCTCTCTCTCTCTCTCTCTCTCTCTCTCTCTCTCTCTCTCTCTCTCTCTCTCTCTCTCTTTCTCTCTCTCTCTCTCTCTCTCTGAAATAGGAAAGACTGGATTATCTTGTCGATTCGTGTTTACATACGGCTCGCTTTCATAGGCAGGAAATTACCGTTTTTCATTTCTTTTTCGTTTCTTTTTTTCTCTCTCTTTTTCTTTCTCTTTCTCCATTTCTTTATTTTTCTATTTCTCTATTTCTCTATCTCTCTATCTCTCTATCTCTCTATCTCTCTATTTCTCTCCCTCCCTCTCTCTCTCTCTCTCTCTCTCTCTCTCTCTCTCTCTCTCTCTCTCTCTCTCTCTCTGAAATAGGAAAGACATTGGATTATCTTTTCGATTCGTGTTTACATACGGCTCGCTTTCATAGGCAGGAAATTACCGTCTTTTTTTTTCTTTTTCTTTTTCTCTCGTTTTCTTTATCCTCTTTTGTTCCTGTTTTCTTTCTTTTTTTCTCTGTCTCTTTTTCTTTCTCTTTCTCTTTCTCTCTTTCTCTTTCTCTTTCTCTCTTTCTCTCTTTCTCTCTTTCTCTTCTCTCTCTTCTCTCTCTCTCTCTCTCTCTCTCTCTCTCTCTCTCTCTCCCTCTCTCTCCCTCCCTCCCTCCCTCCCTCCCTCCCTCCCTCCCTCCCTCCCTCCCTCCCTCCCTCCCTCCCTCCCTCCCTCCATCCCTTCTTCCCTCCCTCCTTCCTTCCCCTCCCTCCCTCTCTCTCTCCTTCCCTCTCTCCCTTTCTCCCTCTTTCTCTCTGTAACTTAATAACTTTTCTCCAATTTTATTCTCTTATTCGCCTTATTGGCTTAAACACCCATAGCCTAGCCATCGTCAGGGCCTGATCACCGTCAAACGCTAAACCTATTTGAAAATCAGCTGTTTATCTGTACTATGTAAACGTCTCATCATGTTTCAACGACTACCTCATTTACACTTCAACCAATACCCTATTCCATGCGTGCTTGGTATTAGCGTATGCTCGTTGTACCTCTCCATATATGCCGATATGCCGATCTTAGGTGATGTAACCGCCCCTTCCGCCAGGGTACGAGCGGTCATGCTCACGGCGGATGTACTCTCGCCACAGGATGATAGGCCGACCCCGGTGAGGTCCTCTCCTGTTTGGCTCATCTGCTCATCTGCTCATCTGCTCATCTGCTCACTCTAGTATCCGAAGGGTCCCTCTTGGTTTGGACTTGGTGTATAAGAGGGTACCTGCTCGTGGGGGGGGCGGGGCGGAGACAGGACCCTGTGGAAGCTCCGAAGATTCGTCTGGCTTGCAACCCTCCCGACTTATGATCTGCTGTTGCTGGTGTACGGGTGGGTGCTCTGCTCTGTCTGCCCCGGAATCTGCTGAGCCAGCAAGCAACGCCAGC
>BOPN01000249.1:182500-185000 GCA_017312705.2 Penaeus japonicus
GTAGGGTAAGAGATGAGTAACTTGGTAGAATAAGAGATGAGTAACTTGGTAGAGTAAGAGATGGGTAACTTGGTAGAGTAAGAGATGAGTAACTTGGTAGGGTAAGAGATGGGTAACTTGGTAGAGTAAGAGATGGGTAACTTGGTAGAGTAAGAGATGAATAATTTGGTAGAGTAAGAGATGGGTAACTTGGTAGAGTAAGAGATGGGTAACTTGGTAGAGTAAGAGATGGGTAACTTGGTAGAGTAAGAGATGGGTAACTTGGTAGAGTAAGAGATGGGTAACTTGGTAGAGTAAGAGATGGGTAACTTGGTAGAGTAAGAGATGGGTAACTTGGTAGAGTAAGAGATGGGTAACTTGGTAGAGTAAGAGATGGGTAACTTGGTAGAGTAAGAGATGGGTAACTTGGTAGAGTAAGAGATGGGTAACTTGGTAGAGTAAGAGATGGGTAACTTGGTAGAGTAAGAGATGGGTAACTTGGTAGAGTAAGAGATGGGTAACTTGGTAGAGTAAGAGATGGGTAACTTGGTAGAGTAAGAGATGGGTAACTTGGTAGAGTAAGAGATGGGTAACTTGGTAGAGTAAGAGATGGGTATTAACTGGTAGAGTAGAGATGGGTAACTTGATAGAGTAAGAGATGGGTAACTTGGTAGAGTAAGAGATGAGTAACTTGGTAGGGTAAGAGATGAGTAACTTGGTAGAATAAGAGATGAGTAACTTGGTAGAGTAAGAGATGGGTAACTTGGTAGAGTAAGAGATGAGTAACTTGGTAGGGTAAGAGATGGGGCAACGGTAAGAGTAAGAGATGGAGTAACTTGGTAGAGTAAGAGATGAATAATTTGGTAGAGTAAGAGATGGGTAACTTGGTAGAGTAAGAGATGGGTAACTTGGTAGAGTAAGAGATGGGTAACTTGGTAGAGTAAGAGATGGGTAACTTGGTAGAGTAAGAGATGGGTAACTTGGTAGAGTAAGAGATGGGTAACTTGGTAGGATAATTGATGGGTAACTTGGTAGAGTAAGAGATGGGTAACTTGGTAGAGTAAGAGATGGGTAACTTGGTAGAGTAAGAGATGGGTAACTTGGTAGAGTAAGAGATGGGTAACTTGGTAGAGTAAGAGATGGGTAACTTGGTAGAGTAAGAGATGGGTAACTTGGTAGAGTAAGAGATGGGTAACTTGGTAGAGTAAGAGATGGGTAACTTGGTAGAGTAAGAGATGGGTAACTTGGCAGAGTAAGAGATGAGTAACTTGGCAGAGTAAGAGATGAATAACTTGGCAGAGGAAGAGATGAGTAACTTGGCAGAGTAAGAGATGAGTAACTTGGTAGAGTAAGAGATGAGTAACTTGACAGAGTAAGAGATGAGTAACTTGGCAGAGTAAGAGATGAGTAACTTGGCAGAGTAAGAGATGAATAACTTGACAAAGTAAGAGAGAAAGATCGTGGCAGAGCGAGAAGTGAGTAATTACACAGAGATGAGTAACTTGACAGAACAAGAGATGCTTATTATATCCTCATCTTGTCATTCTGACGAAAGTAGAACCTCGGAACCCATAACTTGCATCTTTCGCTCTGTCAATGAATTCGTCTTCATTTATACTTTTTTTCTCCACAAAAAAAAGAAAAAAAAACAAGAAAAAAAAAACTGTTTAATCAACAACTTTGTCTCGCCGGAGGTCTTCTAGGTCCTTTAGCCATGAAGCGGGATTCGGTACTTTTCATTTGGATAATGGCCACTCGTTTTCTCTTTCTTTCACTCTCTCTTTCTCTTTCTCTCTCTCTCACTCTTTCGCTCTCTCTCTTTCTCTCTCTCTCTTTCTCTCTCTCTCTCTCTCTCTCTCTCTCTCTCTCTCTCTCTCTCTCTCTCTCTCTCTCTCTCTCTCTCTCTCTCTCTCTCTCTCTCTCTCTCTCTCTCTCTCTCTTTAGCTGTCTAGTTGTCTAGCTCTCTCGCTCTCTTTCTTTCTTTCTTTCTATTAAGGGGGGAGTGAGGTCATATTAGTTTGGTCAGCGATGTTTGTTCTGGGGGAACTTTAGCTGGGTGGTTGTCTGGATGTATTGAAAGTTGTATCTTTTCTGATTTAGGTTATTATCTTATCCTACTGCTCCTCCTCCTCCTCCTCCTCCTCCTCCTCCTCCTCCTCCTCCTCCTCCTCCTCCTCCTCCTCCTCCTCCTTCTGTTCCTTTTCATAAATTGTCAGTTGTGATAGATTATCAAACATATAACAATTGTATTTTATAGCTATTATTTTGTAATAAACTATCTGTGTAAAAAGAAGAACCCTTGTGATTTTTGGAATAAAATTGTTGAATTTAGATTTGAATTAATTTTCTCTTTCGAAGTCGAATACAAAATGGCGTCGATCTCGGGCGACTTCTGGTCATCTGAAAAGAAAAGAAAAGAGAGATAGAGAGAGAGAGAGAGAGAGAGAGAGAGAAAGAGAAAGAGAAAGAGATAGAAAGAGAGAGAGAGAGAGAGAGAAAAGAACGTCATCTGTTGTGATGC
>BOPN01000249.1:200000-205000 GCA_017312705.2 Penaeus japonicus
CTACTACTACTACAACTATTAGGACTACTTACTACTACTACTACAACTATTAGGACTACTAACTACTACTACTACAACTATTAGGACTACTTACTACTACTACTACAACTATTAGGACTACTTACTACTACTATTACAACTACAACTACAACTATTAGGACTACTAACTACTACTACTACAACTATTAGGACTACTTACTACTACTATTACAACTACAACTATTAGGACTACTAACTGCTACTACTACAACTACAACTATTAGGACTACTTACTACTACTACAACTATTAGGACTACTTACTACTACTAACACAACTACAACTATTAGGACTACTTACTACTGCTACTACAACTACAACTATTAGGACTACTTACTACTACTACAACTACAACTATTAGGACTACTAACTGCTACTACTACAACTACAACTATTAGGACTACTACAACTATTAGGATTACTTACTACTACTGCTACAACTATTAGGACTACTTACTACTACTACTACAACTATTAGGACTACTTACTACTACTACTACAACTATTAGGACTACTTACCACTACTACTACAACTATTAGGACTACTTACTACTACTACTACAACTATTAGGACTACTTACTACTACTACTACAACTATTAGGACTACTAACTACTACTACTACAACTATTAGGACTACTTACTACTACTACAACTATTAGGACTACTTACTATTACTACAACTACAACTATTAGGACTACTTACTACTACTACTACAACTACAACTATTAAGACTACTTACTACTACTACAACTACAACTATTAGGACTACTAACTGCTACTACTACAACTACAACTATTAGGACTACTACAACTATTAGGATTACTACTACTACAACTATTAGGACTACTTACTACTACTACAACTACTACAACTACTTAAAACGAACTGCCTGACACCCGGCACTTAGCTTACCCTGATTTCCCCCGGGGGATGTTGCAGCGAGTGCATGCAAAAAGACTCATTTCGCATTCTGACACGTCCACGGGGGGAGGGGGGGGGGGGTAACGCGGGAGGTGGGATGTGGCTTATGTTAGGCATTGCAAGTTGCTATCATCATGTTGGGGGAAGTGTTTAAGAGAATGAAAGTACGAATGGGAGGAGTGGAAACTGATGAATGAGATACAAGTGATATACAAAGATACAAATAACGTCATATATAGATATGAAGATATATATATCGACATAAAAGTACAAAGATGCAAAGAACGTCATGAAAAGGTACAAAGAACGGCATGAAAATATACAAAGAACGGCATGAGAAGATGCAAAGAACGGCATGAAAAGATACAAAGAACGGCATGAAAAGATACAAAGAACGGCATGAAAAGATACAAAGAACGGCATGAAAAGATACAAAGAACGGCATGAAAAGGTACAAAGAACGGCATGAAAAGATACAAAGAACGGCATGAAAAGATGCAAAGAACGGCATGAAAAGATGCAAAGAACGGCATGAAAAGATACAAGAACAGCATGAAAAGATGCAAAGAACAGCCTGAAAAGATGCAAAGAACGGCATGAAAAGATGCAAAGAACGGCATGAAAAGATACAAAGAACGGCATGAAAAGATGCAAAGAACGGCATGAAAAGATACAAGGAACGGCATTAAAAGATACAAAGAACATGAAAAGATACAAAGAACGACATGAAAAGATACAAAGAACGGCATGAAAAGATGCAAATAACGGCATGAAAAGGAGTTACAAGGGACAAAATGAAAGAAAAATAGACAAGGAATGGGAAGCGATAAAATAAACAGAAAGATGAATAAACGCGAAAATATGGAATAGAACAGAATGCCGGATAAAGAAAATGTTTTAGTAGGAGAAGCATCGAGAACACCACTCGCATATGTTCTTCACTTTATGCTTAGGGCGTGTGTGCGCGTGTGCGTGTGCGTGGGGGGAGGGAGATTTGTGAGTATGAGTATGAGCGCAAGTGTGTGTGTAAGTGTGTGTGTGTGTGTGCGTGCGTGTAGGGGGGGGGGGGTGAGTATGAGTATAAGCGTGAGCGCAAGTATGTGTGTGTGTGTGTGGGGGGGTGAGTATGAGTATGGGCGCAAGTGTATGTGTGTAAGTGTGTGTGTGTGTGTGTGTGTGTACGTGTCAGTATAGAAGGCGGTGATACTTATCCTGCCTTTGACGAGATATTTTGATGTCCCGCATTTTCATCTCAGGCTGGATTAGAAGTGGGAGCTGTGAGGGCGAAGGAGGAGCTAAGTCGATAAGAAGAAAAAGGAAGGGGAAGGAGGGGAGAGGAGAGGAGAGGGGAAGAAGAAGGGAAGGGATGGAGAGGAGAGAGGAAGCAAGGAAGAGGAAGGAGGGAATAGAGGATAGGAGAGAGGAAGGAGGGAAGAGGAGAGGAAAGAGGAAAGAGGGAAGAGGAGAGGAGAGAGGAAAGAGGGAAGAGGAGAGGAGAGGGGAAGGAGGGAAGAGGAGAGGAGAGAGGAAGGAGGGGAGAGGAGAGGAGAGAGGAAGGAGGGAAGAGGAGAGGAGAGAGGAAGGAGGGAAGAGGAGAGGAGAGAGGAAAGAGGGAAGAGGAGAGGAGAGAGGAAGGAGGGAAGAGGAGAGGAGAGGAGAGAGGAAGGAGGGGAGAGGAGAGGAGAGAGGAAGGAGGGAAGAGGAGAGGAGAGAGGAAGGAGGGAAGAGGAGAGGAGAGAGGAAGGAGGGGAGAGGATAAGAGAGAGGAAGGAGGGGAGAAGACAGGAGAGAGGAAGGAGGGAAGAGGAGAGGAGAGAGGAAGGGGGGAAGAGGATAGGAGAGAACGAGGGAAGAGGAGAGGAGAGAGGAAGGAGGGAAGAGGAGAGGAGAGAGGAAGGAGGGAAGAGGAGAGGAGAGAGGAAGGAGGGAAGAGGAGAGGAGAGAGGAAGGAGGGAAGAGGAGAGGAGAGAGGAAGGAGGGAAGAGGAGAGGAGAGAGGAAGGAGGGAAGAGGATAGGAGAGAGGAAGAAGGGGGAAGGAGGGAAGAGGATAGGAGAGAGGAAGAAGGGGGAAGGAGGGAAGAGGATAGGAGAGAGGAAGAATGGGGAAGGAGAGGAGAGAAGGAGGGAAGAGGATAGGAGAGAGGAAGAAGGTGGAAGGAGGGGATGAAAGGGAAAGGAGAGGGGAGGGAGAAGGGAAGGGATGGAGAGGAGAGGGGAAGCAAGGAAGAGGAAGGAGAGAATAGAAAGGAGAGGGGAAGGAGGGAAGAGGAAAAGGGGGAGGACGGGATACAAAGAGAGGTGGAAGACGGGAGATAAGAGGGGGAAGAGGATACAAGGAGAAGGAGGAAAGGATAAAAGGGAGAGAAGGAAGAAGAGGGGAAGAAGCAAGTGACAGAAGGGGAGCTGATGCAGGGGAAGGGAAAGGAAAAGGACAGGTGCAAACGAGGAGATGAGAAGAGGAGCCGACAAAAAGAGGAATAAAGAAAGGAAAGAAAGTAAGGGGGGAGGAGAAAGAAGGAATAATTGAATAGAAAGGATGAAAACTAGAAGAAGGGAAGTAAAAAGATAAGGTAAGGGGGAAAAGGAGATAAGGACGCATGTTGATAAAGAGAGGAAGAAGAGAGAATGTAGAAATATGAAAGATAAGAAGGGGAAATAAAAAGTAGAAGAGGAGGAATAAAGAGACGGAAACAGAATGATAAGAGAAAAGGAAAAACTATAAGAAGGGTACATAGAATACGAAGGACTTGAAAAAGAAAGAAGAACATAGAGAGAGAGAGAGAAAGAGCAAAGCAGAAACAAGGGGTAAAGGAGAAGAGAGAAAGGGAGAAAATGGTATCGGAAGAGAATTCTGGAAGGCGAGCAAGAGGAAATAGGTAAAGAATGTGAAAGAGAGACAGAGACTAAGAGAGAGAGAGAGAGAGAGAGAGAGAGAGAGAGAGATTAGTGAGTGTTCCCCTCGTTTTATTTCTTTGCCGCTCCCTTCCGTCCGACTACAAACAGCTGTTGATATTTTCCAGCCTGAGGTTCGCTTTATTTTTATCTTTTTTTTCTATCTCAGCCTTCAAGAGGAATATAGCGCTCTGCCGTAAACAAAAATCCGGATGAAGATAAACCCTGTGTTAATCTGCCCGTCTCTCTTTTCGACTTATTTTTGTGCCACTCCTTGTGCGAGATTGTCACCAGAGAAAAGTGTTTTGCCAGCGTGGCATGTTGAAGCGAAAAAATGACGGGAAAGAAATAGCTTTTGAGTGTCTGTCTTGCTTTTGGTTCCTTAGAGGTTAGGCTGGATGCAAAAATCTTGCGTTTAATAGATTTATAATATGTTATTGTTGTCTCATTGCCTCTGTGCTATTTATTCTCTCCCGAATGTGTTTGAATATCATTTGAATCAAGTTGCCTGTAAAAAGAACTTCCCTCACTCTCCTTCTAGAGGGGGAAAAAAATATCCTCAAAGGACAAATTTCCCCCCAAGCTAAAAGACACTTTTTGATGTCATCTTCTCGAAAAGATTTTTGCATCCCAGGTATCTCGCCAGCTTGGACTTAAAACGCGTAGAGTGAAGGGAAATCCCCCCCCCCCACCTCCCTCTTTTTTTACCCCTCGTCTCTTTTTCCCCTCTAAGGCTGAAATGCACCTTGGTTTCATTTCGCGGTTCGAGTGTTAGCGGAGTGGAAGTGCTTTCATGTTTTGCCGTGGGAAAGGGGTTTCTCCTGTCTCCTGTCGCGCTGGCGTCTTCTCTCATTTGCCTGTCAGAGAGAGGTCCTCCTGTAAAAGGGTTGCTGTGTGCTGGGTCTGATTTTCTTTTTTCTTTTTTCTCTCTCTCTCTTTCTTTCTTAGCCTGCTTGCTCTATTTTGGGCTTAGGATTCTTGTCTCGTTTTTCCCTGCTTTTTCGTTCTCGTACTTCATTGTTTTCTTATTCTCTGTTTCTTTCTCTCTGTGTCTTCTCTCTCTCTCTTTCTCTTTCTTTCCCTTTTTTTACCATACTCTCTCTTTCTCTCACTCTAACTCACTCACATTCTCTCTCGCTCTTAC
>BOPN01000249.1:210000-212500 GCA_017312705.2 Penaeus japonicus
TGAAACGGGCAAACGCAAGATTATATATATCCTATTTTGCAGGCCTTGTAGTAGGTTGAGGGAGAGGAGAGAGATAGAGATAGAGACAAAGGTGAGAGACAAATAAAGACAGAGAGAGAGAGAGAGAGAGAGAGCGAGGGATTACGGATTATGAGGAAGATTAAATGTCAGTTTGTTGATTAGAAATATTGCCGCATAAAATGATCCCTTTCCAGTTGTATGTTTTTTAAAAATAATTTCTCTCCCACGGCAAGAGTGAATGAGTGCGAGATTGAGATTGAGAGTGAGAGTGAGAGTTAGGATGAGGGAAGAATGAGAGAGTGTGAGTGAGGGAGAGAGTGAGGGTATGAGAGAGAGTGAGAGTGAGAATATGGGAGAGAGTGATAGAGAGTATGGGAGAGAGTGAGAGTGAGCGTTAGAGAGAGAGTGAGAGTCAGAGTAAGACTGAGAATAAGAAAGTGAGAAATAACTAGAAAAACACATAACTAGAGAAAGAGTAACCACTCTTCCTGTTGGGTACAGTCCCTTTTTTTCCCACAGCGCAACAATCTTCCAATTCTTAAATGAATAATTCAAGATACCCCCCCTTTCCCCCGCCCCCGCCAACCCTCCCATCCCCCGCCCATCTTGAATGAGGTAGCGAGGCGTTCAAAAGAGAACCCGCGGCAGAGAGCGAAGGAGAAGGAGCGCCGCCCCCTTGACTCCCCCCCCCCCCTGTCTTTGGCGTATGGGATTTTAGGGACTCGGTGTTATGTAATGGGGGCTTGTATAACGGATATATTAAGGTGGTTGATCCATCTGAGGAGTTGGTCGGTTGGTCGGTCAGTCGGTTGGTTGGTTAGTCGGTCGGTCAGTGAGTGAGTCAGTCGGTCTGGTCGATCGGTCGGTTGGTCAGTCAGTCAGTCAGTCAGTCAGTCAGTCAGTCAGTCTGTGTTAGTCAGTCGGAGAGAAGGATGGGGAGGGAGAGAGGGACAGAGAGAAAAGGAGAGATAGAGAATAAGAAAACAAGCGAAAGAGTATAGGAGGTACATGATATGACCTTATTTGATAACCAAACGAGTTCACTCTCCGGCTAGAGAGAAAGGGAGGGAGAGAGAGAGAGAGAGAGAGAGAGAGAGAGAAAGTGTGAGAGAAAGAGAAAGAAAGTGAGAGAGAGAAAGTGAGACAGAGACAGAAAGAGACAGACAGAAAGAGACAAAGACAGAAAGAGACAGACAGAAAGAGAGAGAGTGCCAGCCGGAGTGCCAGACTGCATGACCCCTGTCTGACCTTACCGCCGACACTGCATCTTTATCGTGATAAATTACTTTTGATCTAGTGAGTGTGTGGGACCGGTGCTATTTCGGGAATTTCTGAGCCGACCAATGAAACGTGTTTTTTAGTTACTGTTTTTTTTTCTAGTTTTCGAAATAGAAACCCTTTCTGACCCTGGGTTGGCTTCTTGTTTGTTAAGCGATTTTCAAAAGCTGTTGTTTGTTTATTGATGTTATTAACTGTTTTTTATTGTTATTCATGTTATTAACTGTTTTTTATTATTGATGTTATTAACTTTTTTATTGTTATTGATGTTATTAACTGTCTTTTTTATTATTGATGTTATTAACTGGCATTTCTATTGTCATTGTGTTAACTGTCACTACTACTACTGTTGCTATAACAATTGTTTGTCGTAGTGGTGATGGTGGTTGGTTTCTTTACCAATTATCATTATTATTTTTCTTACTTTGAAGAGGAGAATCACAATACGAGGAGGAGGGGTAAGAAGGAGAGGGAAGGAGGGGGGTGGAGGAAAAGATGGAGAGGGAGAGGGAGAGGGAGAGAGAGAGAGGGAGAGAGAGAGGGGAAAGAGAGGGAGAGACAGAGACAGAGACAGACACAGAGAGAGAGAGAGTGTGTGTGTGTGTGTGTGTGAGAGAGAGAGAGAGAGAGAGAGAGAGAGAGAGAGAGAGAGAGAGAGATTATATTCTCTTGATTAGAAAATACATATATTTTTATATTTTTTATGGATATATATATATAATTCAAGCATATGATAACGGTATTTTTAACGTCAGTTTTTTAAATGCAGGATAATTTCCCGTGGCTTCTGAAAGCTGTTTTGAAGCGTGAGCAAAAATATTTACATTAGAACTTTAACGCTCCCCGGAAACGGATTTCGCGCGCGGCAAAGTGACTCAAAACTGCCTGTGTTTCGCTATATTGCCCCTCCCCTTTTTTATTATGAGTTTTTTGTTAATTTTTATATTCATTCAATTATTCGTTCTGCGTTCTCTCTCTTCCTTATTCAGATAGGCTTATCTCATCGATGAGTAAGCTTTTCTTTCCCTTTGTAACCCACCACTCCAGTAGTTGTAACCCGCTTCTCCAGCAGTTGTTATCCGGTGCTAGCAGTTGTAAACCACTCGATGTCCTGGTTGTGATCCGGTTGATAAACAGACAGACGTTCACGTGTGGACTCTGTTAATACACTTAGCTATTCGCTCTGCCTGTTCTCTTGTCT
>BOPN01000249.1:220000-225000 GCA_017312705.2 Penaeus japonicus
CATCCATTTCTTCCCTTTCCCTTACTCCCAAACCATCCATTTCTTCCCTTTCCCTTACTCCCAAACCATCCATTTCTTCCCTTTCCCTTACTCCCAAACCATCCATTTCTTCCCTTTCCCTTACTCCCAAACCATCCATTTCTTCCCCTTTCCCTTACTCCCAAACCATCCATTTCTTCCCCTTTCCCTTACTCCCAAACCATCCATTTCTTCCCCTTTCCCTTACTCCCAAACCATCCATTTCTTCCCCTTTCCCTTACTCCCAAACCATCCATTTCTTCCCCTTTCCCTTACTCCCAAACCATCCATTTCTTCCCCTTTCCCCTACTCCCAAACCATCCATTTCTTCCCCTTTCCCTTACTCCCAAACCATCCATTTCTTCCCCTTTCCCCTACTACAAACCATCCATTTCTTCCCCTTCCCCTTACTCCCAAACCATCCATCTTATCTCCTCCCCTTACTCCCAAACCATCCATTTCTTCCCCTTTCCCCTACTCCCAAACCATCCATTTCTTCCCCTTCCCCTTACTCCCAAACCTCATCTCATTCCCCCTTCTTTACTCCCAAACCATCCATTTCTTCCCCTTCCCTTACTCCCAAACCATCCATTTCTTCCCTTTCCCTTACTCCCAAACCATCCATTTCTTCCCCTTTCCTCTACCCCCCAAACCGTCCATTCTTCCCCTTTCCCTACTCCTAAACCATCCATTTCTTCCCTTTCTACTCCCAAACCATCCAACTTCTTCCCCCTTTCCTTACTCCCAAACCATCCATTTCTTCCCCTTTCCCTTACTCCCAAACCATCCATTTCTTCCCCTTTCCCTTACTCCCAAACCATCCATTTCTTCCCCTTTCCCCTACTCCCAAACCATCCATTTCTTCCCCTTTCCTCTACTCCCAAACCATCCATTTCTTCCCCTTTCCCCTACTCCCAAACCATCCATTTCTTCCCCTTTCCCTTACTCCCAAACCATCCATTTCTTCCCCTTTCCCCTACTCCCAAACCATCCATTTCTTCCCCTTTCCCTTACTCCCAAACCATCCATTTCTTCCCCTTTCCCCTACTCCCAAACCATCCATTTCTTCCCCTTTCCTCTACTCCCAAACCATCCATTTCTTCCCCTCTCCCCTACTCCCAAACCATCCATTTCTTCCCCTTCCCCTTACTCCCAAACCATCCATTTCTTCCCCTTCCCCTTACTCCCAAACCATCCATTTCTTCCCCTTCCCCCTTGCTCCCAAAACCATCCATTTCTTCCCCTTTCCTCTACTCCCAAACCATCCATTTCTTCCCTTTCCCTACTCCCCAAACCATCCATTTCTTCCCCTTTCCCCTACTCCCAAACCATCCATTTCTTCCCCTTTCCCTTACTCCCAAACCATCCATTTCTTCCCCTTTCCCTTACTCCCAAACCATCCATTTCTTCCCCTTTCCCTTACTCCCAAACCATCCATTTCTTCCCCTTTCCTCTACTCCCAAACCATCCATTTCTTCCCCTTCCCCTTACTCCCAAACCATCCATTTCTTCCCCTTTCCCCTACTCCCAAACCATCCATTTCTTCCCCTTTCCTCTACTCCCAAACCATCCATTTCTTCCCCTTTCCCCTACTCCCAAACCATCCATTTCTTCCCCTTTCCCTTACTCCCAAACCATCCATTTCTTCCCCTTCCCCTTACTCCCAAACCATCCATTTCTTCCCCTTCCCCTTACTCCCAAACCATCCATTTCTTCCCCTTTCCCTTACTCCCAAACCATCCATTTCTTCCCCTTTCCCTTACTCCCAAACCATCCATTTCTTCCCCTTTCCTCTACCCCCCAAACCGTCCATTTCTTCCCCTTCCCCTTACTCCCAAACCATCCATCTCATCTCCTTTCCCCTTCTTTCGTACCGCCTCTCTACCCCTTCCCCCGAATCATCTGTTACCCCTCGCAACTCAATCCACTCACTTTCTCACCCCCACCCCCCTTCTCAATATTCTGTCTTCTTTTCTTTCATCTCCTTCTCTTTCTCCTTTATATTCGCCATCTCTTTCTCCTTCCTCCTCCTTCTCCTCCACTTCCTTCTTCTTCTCCACTTCTTCATCCTCTTCCTTCTCATACTCTTCCACTTCCTCATTCTCTTCCTCCTTCAAATCCTCCTTCTTCTCCACTTTATCCTCTCCTCCTCCTCCTCCTCCTCCTCCTCCTCCTCCTCCTCCTCACTCGCTTGTTGGCTCCCTCTCGTCCCGATATCTCTTCGAAAGCGGGGAATGTATCAAAAGGAATATATATATATATATATATATATATATATATATATATATATATATATATATATATATATATATATATATATATATATATGTATATATACATATATATATATATATATATATATATATATATATATATATATATATATATATATATATATATATTATATATATATCACGTTTCTGTGTTCTTTTTCTTTCTTTTGTTTGCTTGTTCTTGTTTAGTTTTTTTCTTGATTTTTGAGGATGGGTGTTTTTTTTTACCCTTTTTTCAATCACACCCAATTCTTTTGACCATCCTCTGATTCTTTTTAATCATCATCATTATCATCATCATCATCATCATCATCACCACCACCACCACCACCACCATCATCACCACCACCACCACCATCACCACCACCACCACCATCATCATCACCACCACTACCACCACCACCACCACCACCACCACCACCACCATCACCATCATCACTACCATCACCACCACCACCACCATCATCACCACCACCACCACTATCACCACCACCACTACCATCACTACCATTATGTTAGCTTTAATACCCCCGTGTCAGGCCAAAGGGAATACTGGCACGGTATATCTCCCCGACATTATAGAGTTTAGAATTAATTTCCCTTCTGCGCCTGTCTACCTGTCGTGGGCGTGCCCTGAAGGCGTGTCGTGTCGTTGTCATAAATCTTCTCACCCACCCCCCCTCACACACAAAAAAAGCGGGGGGGGGGGTGTAGGGGTGATTATAAAAAGGGGAAATGCTAAGTAGGGGTTATGGTGCAATGGTGATGCTGGACACTGTGATTTTGTTGTAGAAAGGTATTTTTTCTTGTAGGAACAAATTCAAGTATATGCACAGAATGCACGCACATAGAGACATGCTTACACACGTACAAACACGCATGCATACTACAAACACGCGTGCTCACGTACAGACACGCGTACACACACACACACTCACTCAAACACACACACACACGCACACACACACACACACACACACACACACACACACACACACACACACACACACACACACACACACACACACACACACACACACACACACACACACACAGTATACATCTGCGTGTGAGTGTGCTTGTGGACACGTTTATATTTGTATTTGTGAAGAAAACAAACTAATGAGAATAAAATCGAAAAATGATTGAGACAAACACAAAAGGCAGGAAAACAAAAACATATTCGTGCGCCCTTTCGTGTGCAATACCCAGTTTGCAATATACAACCATGAGAAAAAAATACTACTACATTTTTTTCTACAAACGATGCTTCTATTACATTCTATTACAAACTTTGATAGGACACTAAAACTAGAGAGTATTTGAAACGACGCAAGTTTCTGAACACAAATCGTTCTCCTAAATCATAGCAAAAGGCAAGTTAAACTTTATAGATTTATACCATGAGGTCCGGTCCCCGTCTCTGGAATCGCTGCGCCAGCTTTAAGTTGCTTTATGCTCGTATGCCGTTTGTTTATTGGGGTTCAGGGCGTCGAGGGAGGGGGATACGGGGAATTCAGGGCATGGAGGGATATGTAGGGGGTACAGGGGCATGCAGGAAATGGGGAAATGTGGGGAATTCAGGGTATGTAGGGAAATGTAGGGGATACAGGGGCATGCGGGAAATACGGGTAATTCAGGGCATGAAGGGAAATGTAGAGGAAACAGGGAGTGCAGGAAATTCGTGAAAGGTAGGGTATGTCGGGATATAGGGGGTACAGGAAATACAGGAAGTCCGGGAATAGTGGAGATGTAAGGGAATACAGGGAATGTAGGGAATATCGGGAGAAAATTAGGGGTACAGGAAATACGAGAATTTCAGAAAATGCAGTGTATGTGGGGGAGATGTTGCGGTTAAGAAATTGCAAGGAAAATTCAGGAAAATTCAGGAAATGCAGGGTATGTCGGGAGTACTGGAAATACAGGAGATGCAGGGAAATGCAGAGAATGTCGGGAGAAATAGGAGATACAGAGAAGGGCAGGGAATATTAGGAAGGATTCGTGAAATACAGGGGAAGCAGGAGATATATGGGATACAGGAAAGGTTGGAAAATATAGTGGGGAGGGGGATACAGGAAAAGCAGGGGACGCAGAGAAATTCATGAAATGCAGGGAATGCAAGAGAAAAAAATACAGATGTAGGAGAACATACAACAAATACATCAAATCCATGGAATAGGCAACATAGAAAAAAAAATACATGAGATACAGAAAGTACACAAGATAAAGAAATCACGAGGAATGGAATAACTACAAGAAATATAGCTTCCAAAAATACAGCAAATCTGGGGATACAAAGATACATTCTATACCCCATAAGAAGACCGTGGACAAATGTATTTTCCGAAAGGCTGTATCTTGTATCCTGTTGTATATCCCGCTGTCCGTGTATTCATCTCAGACACGGCCGTTGCAAGGACTGCAAAGGTGTCACGCTTTTGTGAACGAGAAGCGTAGTTTATTGCTGACATTTATTACGGCTTTGCAAGGAGAGAGACAAGGAGCCGGGCACCGGAAAGTTTGTACGAGTGCTTGTGTTGATGTGTTGTGTTGTGTTGCGTTGTGTGGTATTCTGAGGCTGTGTGTTTGTGTTTGTGTGTGTGTGTGTGTGTGTGTGTGTGTGTGTGTGTGTGTGTGTGTGTGTGTGTGTATGTATGTGTATGTGTATATGTATGTGTGTATGTATGTATGTACGTACGTGTGTGTGTT
>BOPN01000249.1:227500-235000 GCA_017312705.2 Penaeus japonicus
TTCCCCTCCCCTTCCCCATCCCTATCTCTTTCCGCCTCCCTCTCCTCCTCCTTCTTCTTCTTCTCCTTCTTCTTCTTCTCCTTCTTCTCCTCTTCCTCCTCCTCCTCCTCCTCCTACTTCTTCTCCTCTTCCTCCCTCTCCTCTTCCTCCCTCTCCTCCTCCTCCTCCTCCTCCTCCTCCTCCTCTTCCTCCTCCTCCTCCCCCCCCCCTCTCCCCCTCTCCCCCTCTCCTCCTCACTCTCCTCTTCCTTCCTTCGTCTCCTCCCTCCTCCTCCCTCTCCTCATCCCTTTCCCTGTCTCCTAGCTCTCTCCTATCCCCTTCTCCTTCATTCACTTCTAACTTCTTCCTCCGCCTTCCTCTTCTGTTCTCTCCTCTTCTCCTTCCCCCCCCCCTCCGCCCCTCCCCCCCCCCGGAATTATTATCATTGGTGCTAAGATAAGGAAGAAGATGTATGGAAGACTATAATTTCAACTATTAAGATATAATTTGAAGGTTTAATGAGACGGGCGACTGTATATGATATGAATATATTATACAGAGACGGAATGATATTTTACAACATACTTTTTATTTCGATGTTGGTGGCGACTGCCGGGAGAGACACCTGCGTCGGGGATCTTCGCTCTTCGCGGCGTGGACTAAAGTGGGGGTTGGGAGGAGAGAGAGGGAGAGGGGGTGGAGTGGGAGAAGGAGGAGGAGGAAGAGGAGAGGGAGGAGAAGAGAGGGAGGAGGAGAGAGGGAGGAGAGAGGGAGGAGGAGAGAGGAGGAAAGAGGGAGGGGGGGGGAGAGGGAGAGGGAGAGGGGGTGGAGTGGGAGAAGGAGGAGGGAGGAGGGAGGAGGAGGAGAGGGGGGAAAAAAGGAAAGGGAGAGGGAGAGGGAAGGGGAGAGGGGCCGAGGGTGGTCATTTTCTCAAATATAGGTGGTTTGGGAATGGATTCGAAGTAGGGGAAGAGGGGAAGGGAAAAGGGGAAAGGAGAAGAGGAGAAGAAGGAAGGGGGGAGGGGAAAGGAGAAGAGGAGAGAACAGAAGAGGAAGGCGGAGGGAGAAGTTGGAAGTGAAAGGAGGAGGAGGGGATAGGAGAGGGCTAGGAGGAAGGAAACGTGAAAACAGAAAAGGAAAGAAAGGGAAAGGAAAATGGTAGGAAGGTGGAAAGGGAAAGAAGACGGGTAAAATGGGCGGGAAGGGGAAAGGAAAAGGAAAATGAGGGACAGGGAGGGGAAGGGGAAGGGGAAAACGGGAACAGGACGGGGAAGAGGAAGGGTAAAGGAGACGTAGAAGAAAAACTTAGAGGTAAGGGAGGAAGAGGAGGAGGGGGAAGGAGGGGGGAGAGGAAGGGTAAAGGAGACGTAGAAGAAAAACTTAGAGGTAAGGGAGGAAGAGGAGGAGGGGGAAGGAGGGGGGAGAGGAAGGGTAAAGGAGACGTAGAGTAGAAGAAGCGGAACGTGGAAAGGAGATCGAAGGAGAAAAAGCTTAGGGGTAGGGGAGGAGGAGGAGGAGGGGGAAGAGGAAGGGGAAAGGAGGCGAGTAGAAGAAGCGAAACGTGGAAAGGAGATCGAAGCAGAAAAACTTAGGGGTAGGGGAGGAGGGGGAAGGGGAAGGAGAAGGAGAGGGAAGAGGAAGGGTAAAGGAGACGAGTAGAAGCGGAACGTGGAAAGGAGACCGAAGGAGAAAAGGCTTAGGGGTAGGGGAGGAGGAAGAGGAGGGGGAGGGGGAGGAAGGGGAAGAGAAATTCAATTCGTGGGGACGCTGGCTGGCTTTCCTCGCCCGGTTGTTTCTCCTGTGGATGTTCGCCGATCTTTCGTTCTTTGCTTGTTTGTCTCTTCGTTGTTTCAAGTCTTGCGATATCTGTCGTGTCAAGCAGGACCGGAATGGTTGTTATTGATATTGGCTTGAATTTAAAAATCATCATCATCGTTGTCGTCATCATGTCATCATCATCATCGCCATTAACGATTTATTTATTTTTCATTTTTATTTTTATTATTTTATTTGATTTTATTTTATTTATTATTATTATTTTTTTTTTATCAGTGTGAATTTTGTGTATGACATGGAAAGTAAGGTCTGAACTTTTAGCCTTTCATCATGACTAAAATGTGGCTGATGTTTACTTGAACAGCTGAAGTTGACGGAAACATTTCTTAAGTAAAGATTTAGAGTATTTGGTTAAGAAAGTTGTTTTGTATATTGAAATTGCTGTCAATTCTATAAGAATACGCAGGTGCACATTTACACAGGCTAATGCATATCCTTTAACATTCAACTGCCTTACAAGCACCACAATGCTGCAGGCTTACGCTACAAGCACTATAAATTTGCATACCTACGTTACAAGCACTGTAAATCTTTAGACCTACGTTACAAGCACTGTAAATCTTTAGACCTACGTTACAAGCACTGTAGATCTTTAGACCTACGTTACAAGCACTGTAAATCTTTAGACCTACGTTACAAGCACTGTAAATCTTTAGACCTACGTTACAAGCACTGTAAATCTTTAGACCTACGTTACAAGCACTGTAAATCTTTAGACCTACGTTACAAGCAATTTAAATCTTTAGACCTACGTTACAGGCATTGTAAATCTGTAACCCGACTAAGACATTCCTCTATCGGCACCGTAAGAATAGCTAAAAGAGGCAAGACCGTCGCCTTGGCTCTTTCCTTGCATGCAACTTTGCAATCAACAAAGCATAGAGTGCAGTGCAACCCTGGAGAGCTTGCCCCCCCCCCCTTTACCACTTTGGCCGACGGACGCAAACTGATTTTGTGTTTGTCATCGAGAGTTGCATGCAGAGCCGCCCAGATCATGAGGGTTAACTTTGGCCAGCTAAAGCAAACTGTCCGGGGCTCGATAGTGCTTGCCCGTGAGAGTAGGTTCTACAGTTATTGTCTCTGGCTATTGCTATTGTTGTTGTTGTTGCTCTGCTGCTGCTGTTGCTGATATTATTATGATTATTAATATCATTGTTATTGTGTTTTTTATTATTTTTTTATTATTATTATTATCATTATGTTTCTCTCTATCTCTATCTATCTATCAATGATCTATCTGACTCTGTCTCTCTCTCTCTCTCTCTCTCTCTCTCTCTCTCTCTCTCTCTCTCTCTCTCTCTCTCTCTCTCTCTCTCTCTCTCTCTCTCTCCCTCCCTCTCTCTCTTCTCCCTCGACCTCCATTTAGTTCTTACCTTCTTCATTCCATTCAGGTCCTGGCGCGTTCCCTTCCCCTCTTGTCCCTCCCTCCCCTCCCCCCTCCTTTCCCCTCTATTCTTTCGCCTTCCCTTCTCCCCTTTCCCTCCGTCTCCTTCTTTCCCCTACTCCCCCTTCCGCCTTGATCCGTGCTTCCTCACTTACCTTCCTCTCCATTCCTTCCCCTATCCTTCGCCCCCTCCCCCCCACCACCTACCTCCCTACCCCACCTATTTCTCTGTTTCCCTGTTTTCCCCTCCCTCTCCTTTTTCCTTTCTCCCTCCCATCGTTAGCATCCCCCACATCTTTCCTTCCCCATCTCTTCCCTCCTTTCTCCCCTCTTTACCCTCTCCTACTACCCATAACCCTTACTCCTTCCCTTACCTTCCCTCTCTCCCCCTCCCTTCCTCTCTTCTCCCTTTACTCCCTACATTCCCACCCTTCTCATTTCCCTTCTCTTCATCTTCCCTTACTTACCCTCCCCTCCCCTCCCTTCACCCTCATTCCTCCCTCTCTCCTCCCTTACCCTCCCTCTCCCTTCCCATCTTCCTCACTTCCTCCCCCCTTCCTCTGTCTCCTCCCCTCTCCACCCTCCTCTCCCTTCCTACCCTCCCCTGCTTCCCCTCCTCACCTTCCCAACCTCCCCTAACCCCTCCCTCTCCCTTCCCATCTACCCCTTCCTCTCCTCTCCCTCCCCCATCCCCTCCCTTCCCCTCCCTTCCTCTCGGGAGAAGCGCCCGCGATCGTCCAGCTTGGATCCTGATAAGCGCCATTGTGAAGCACTGGACACCGGCCAAGGGGGTGCTCGGCGATAGGAGGAAGAGCGAGGGATACGCTTGAAGAAGAGGGGGTGGGGGTGGGAGGGCAGGGAGGGGTGGGTGGGAGGGAGGTGTGGGGTGGGAGGGAGGGTTGGGTTGGGTGGGGAGGGAGGAGGTTGAAAGGAAGGGAGGGAAGGGGAGGGGAGGGGTGGGAGGGAGGAGATGAGAAGCGTAAGGGGAGGGAGGGAGGGGGAGGATGGAGAGAGAAAGAAAGAAAGGAAAAGGAGAGAAGAAGAAGGAGAGAGAGAAAGGAGAAGCACCGATTTTTAGGGGAAGGAAAAGGAGGAAAATTTACAGGGAAATGACATGGATGACAACTAGATGAGGGAAAGGGGGGAGGGACATGGGAATAGGAAGGAAACGCGAGAGTGAAAGTCGATGGAATGAAATTGAAATTGAAGGATAGACAAACACACACACACACACACACACACACACACACACACACACACACACACACACACACACACACACAATCAACCAAAGGAAACAAATCGTTGAGTGAACAGCACGACAAGGCTGAGGTTACAGGTTATGGACGGTGGCGACATCTCGTAGCCCATCCAACGTGTTCGAGACTTGTTTAGAGGACACTGCCGCTCGTAACTCCCCTGTCTCCAGCTGTTTTTGCTTGTCTCCTTTGTTCTTCTCTTTCTTCCTCTTTCTTTCTCTTTTCTTTGTTGTTGTTTTTTCGCTTTGACTTTTTTTCTTTCTCTTCCTCTCTCTCTCTCTCTATCTCATTATCTCTCTCTCTCTATCTCATTATCTCTCTCTCTCTTTCTCTCTCTCTCTCCCTCCCTCCCTCCCTCCCTCCCTCCCTCCCTCCCTCTTTCTCTCCCTTTCTCCCCCTTTCTCTCTATCTTTCTCTCTCCCTTTCTCTCTCTCGCTCTCTTTCTTTCTCTCACACTCTCTCTCCCTCTCACCCTCCCTCTCCCTCTCCCTCTCCCTCTCCCTCTCCCTCTCCCTTTCTCTTTCCCCTCTCCCTCACCCCCTCCCCTTCATACATCTTCCTTCATTTCTTGCTATCGACAATTCTCAACCAAAACTTAACGCTCCTTAAACCCGTCTATTGACAGCCTGACCTCGCCGGCCCACAGCGCTAATGCAGTTAGCACGGAGGGTTGCACACCAATTTTGAATAATAAAATCGGCGCTGCGTCCGTGTGTCTGAGTTTATTTGGTCTTGTGTGTGTGTGAATATATATATATATATATATATATATATATATATATATATATATATGTATATATATGTATATATATGTATATATATGTATATATATGTTTATATATATATATATATATATATATATATATATATATAACATGCACACAAATGCATTCTCATCCATGCACATACACGCACACACACACACGCACACATACACACACACACACACACACACACACACACACACACACACACACACACACACACACACACACACACACACACACACACACACACACACACACACACCTCTGATTCTGACATTCATTCATTCATTCATATATCTTAGAATTCAGTATCCATACTCGAGTTATTTTTCGACTTGCAAGCAAAAGGACACCCCTTGATTCAGTGTTTTCAGATGCGATCGGCTATGCTTGGCTTCAAAATGCAAACAATAACAGGAAACACGATAGGCATTTTTATTTATTTATTTATTTATTTATTATTATTATCCAGCAAGAAAGGGGGGGGGGATATCTGGTAGTACACGCCCTGTAAATCTGGCCATAAGGGTGATAATCCCAGTGCTCAGTACGGGGAGTGAAACCACGGTTTGATTTGTGAACTAAATGGATCTTCAAGCTATTTTCCTGAGCAGTTTCTCTCGTCAAGCTGTATATGTTCTTGAATTGTTGGCTGTATTGAATTGTGTCGAAGTCACTTATAATTCCAAGTGACTTACAGCTCTTAATTGCTTATATAATGTCCTTTGAGCTTTTTTCTTTGTTATTCGAAGCGCTTGTAATTCCAAGTGACTTAGAATTTTTGAGTGTTTATTTTATGTCCTTTTAACGTTTTGTCTTTGTTATTCGAAGCACTCCGATTTCTGTTGGATTTAAAGTTGTTATGATATCTGGTATATTTAATTAGTCGATGGAGGGTGTTCTATAAATAGTTAATGTACAAAATTAAATTCCTTAAATTTCATGTTGTAGGAATTGTTATTTATAAAATGCCATTGTGAAAATCCACACACTGGGATTATACTAGTGTGCATAATGCATCCTTCATGATTCATAATTCTTAAGAATGTTGCATGTACTTTGTGGTTTCTCTATCTGCTTTTACGCGGAATTCGCCTTTTTACACGCCTTGTGGAAGGACTAGTTTAGGATGAAGATATAAAGTGTGATCAGGTCTTTGCTCTCACATTCATACGTCCTCTTACATCCACGCGCAAACTCACTCACTCTTCCACTCCCACTCCCCCCATCCCCCCATCCCCCCCCCCCACCCATACACACACTCATGTATGCATGCACACCCACCCACCCATCGCCATCCACTCCCACTCCCCCCATTTCCACACACCCCACCCATACACACTCATACATGCCCCCCCCCCACCCCACACACACACACTACGTACATACAGTATACAACAGTGGTTCCCAAACTAAGTGCCAAGGCATCCTAGAGTGCCATGAGCAGCGCCTCCGGATGCAAAAAGTCACTCTTAATATTTGGTTAGTTTAGTGCTTATTTTAGGGCGTGTTGCCCATGTACATTTAGCAACAGGCAAAGTGCAGTCTACTTTAGGGGCAAATTCATGCGAGGTAAGGGGGGGGGGGGGGCGGCGGGTAGCGAAAAGGGTGCCACAGAAAGAACTACGTAGGTTTAGGGTGTCGTGGCTCCATCGTTGATGATTGATTTTTGCTTTTTATATTTACCTCGTTTTTTTTTATTGCATTTCACAATTTTGACGTTATATAGGTGGTAGGAAGTGGGAAGACAGGGTGTGGGGGTGGGGGGCATTTCAATCTCTCTTTAAGGCCTGGATGCATTGTCAGTTCACCCCCCCGCCATTCCCTCTCCCTCCCCCTCCCCCATATCCTCCCCCTCCCCCTCTCCCGTTCCTCCCCTCCCCCTTCTCACATTCCTTCCCCCTCCCCATTTCCTCCCCCCTCCCCATCGCGTTTTTTTTTTTTTGCGCCGATTACCAGCATATTAACGTCGCTGTGTTGCGATAATGGACTGTGTTCGCGATCCTTTCTTACGGTTAACGTTATTAAAAAAAAAATAATAATAATATGAATGTTATCATAATATTGTTGACAGAAAAGTTTGTGTTTTTAGATTATAGAGTTTAGAAATACTTTGTATCGGTTTTGCATTTTTTGGTGTATACTTTTTGTGGAATGTTAGTATTAATATTCATGCCTGTGTGGGTAATTCTGTTTTGATGAAACTCGTAACGCTTTGCCGATTAGGAGTAGCGGGGGAGGAGAGGGAAAGAGGAGGGAGGGGAGAGGGAAAGAG
>BOPN01000249.1:242500-245000 GCA_017312705.2 Penaeus japonicus
AAGAGGAAGAGAGAAAGAAATAGAGAGAGCGAGAGCGAATTGACGATTGATTGAGTGAGTGAGTGGTTGAATAAATCATTTGATAGATTAATCGAGTAGGCAGTTGAATAAGTTGATTGGATTAGCGGTTGGAATGGTAGGTAGAGGTGGAGGAGGGAGCGTTTGTAGTAAATCGATAGATGAATAAGTGGGTTACAGAGTGAATAATGGGTTGGGTGGATGAGTGGATGGGGTAGGTGAATAAGTGAGAGGGTAGGTAAGTGAATTGGTGGGGGGGTTAAGTGGGTGAGTGAGTAAGTGGTTTAGTTGAGTGAGTGAGTGGGTAGGTTAGTGAGCTAGTTAAACAGTCAGTGGGTGAGTGAGTGAGTGAATGGGTAGGAGAGTGTGTGAGTGAGTGAGTGAGTGAATGAGAGGCTGAGTGATTGGCTGAAAGTAAAGTAAGACGGGCCAGCGAGAATTGATCTTACCTTAATATTTATACTCGAGATGGGAGTGCATAATTGATTATGTGAGAGAGAGAGAGAGAGATAGATAGAGAAGGCGACAGGCAGGCAAGCAGACAGACAGGCGGGCAGGCAGGCAAGCAGGTAGGCAGGGAGAGGGAGAGGGAGAGAGAGATAGAGAGAGAGGGGAGGAAGGAAGAGAAGTAAAAAGAGAGAGAGAAGGGGGGAGGGAGGAAGAGAAGGAGAAAGAAAGAGAGAGAGTGAGAAAAAGAAAATACGAAATAACAAGAAAGTGAGAGAAAAAAAAAAAAAAAAAAAAAAAGAGAAAGGATAACCGAGACATAGCGAGAATGCGAGAAAGACCAAAGAGGAGAGAGAGAAAGTTAAGAGAGGAGAGAGCAAGAGGATTAAGCCAGCAGTTGCAGCTTAAGCCCGAGGAGTGCTTGGCGCAATATCCAGCACCTGAGACGAACGAAGGCACAGCGGCGCAAGCAAGGGGTATCTGGGGCATGGGGGGGGGGGAGGGAAGACAGGGTGTAGGGGGGGAAAGGGTGGGGGGGGGCAGAGGGGTGGAGAAGCAGGGGGAAGAGGTGGTGGTAGGGGTGGAGGTGGGGGAGAAAGGGGAAAGGAGGAGGAGGAAGGGGAAGAGGATGAGAAGAAGGAGAAGGAGAGAAAGGCAAAGATGGAGGAGAGAAAGGAAGAGGTGTAGGGAGGGGAGGGGGAAGGGGAATGAGTAAGCAAGCGATATCTACTAAATGAGAAAAAGGTTATCTTATCTGGACGAGGTAGGAGGAGGAAGAGGAAGTGGAGGTCGAAATGGAGGAAGTGGAAGCGAAGAAGAGGAAGGGGGAAGAAGAGGAGGAGGAACGGGGAAGAAGAGGAAAAGGAGGAAGGGGGAAGAAGAGGAAGAGGAGGAAGGGGGAAGAAAAGGAAGAGGAGGAAGGGGGAAAAAAAGGAAGAGGAAGAGGAGGAAGGGGATAGAAGAGGTTGAGGAAGAGAAAGAAGGGAAGAAGAGGTAGAGGAAGAGGGGAGAAGAAGAAAAAGAAGAAGAGGGGAAGGAGGAGGAGGAGGTGGTAGTGATGATGAGGGAAAAGAGGAGGAGGGGTAGAGGATGAAGGATGAAAAAGTAGGATGATAAAGAAGATGAGAAGAGGAGAGGAGAGATAAAAGAGAGAGAGAGAGAGAGAGAAAGAGAAAGAGAAAGAGAAAGAGAAAGAGAAAGAGAAAGAAAGAGAGAAAGAGAGAGAGAGAGAGAGAGAGAAAGAAACAGAAAGAGAGAGAGAAAAAGAAAGAAAGAGAGAAGGAGAGAGAAAAAGGAGGAAATGGAACCTATTAACGGAGACAAAGAAAAGAACAGAAAAGAGAAACCGAAGCCAAGTGTGAAAGGCAAAGGGCGGGAGCAGAAGGTTAAATAAACTGCCGAGCGAATTACGACCTTCCACACTGGTGCAATTAAGGCGTCTTTGTCCTGCCGCCGAAGATAAACCTGCGTGGGACAAGTCGACGGGAATATCAATGGACATTTAGAACGACCGTTTCCAAGGTGAGAGGGAGAGAGGAGAGAGGAGGGGAGAGGGGAAAGGAAGGGGAGGGTGAGAGGGGAAGGGGAAGAGGTGAGAGGAGAGAAGGAAGGGGGAGGGGAAGAGAAGTGAGAGGAGAGGGGGAGGGGAAGGGAGAAGAGGAGAGGAGAAGGAAGTGGAGGGAAGAGAGAGAGGTGAGAGGAGAGGGGAAGAAGGGGGAGGGGGAAGAGAGAGGGGAGAGGGGGAGGAAGGAGAAGAGGGGAAGAGAGGTGAGAGGGAGAGAGGAGAGGGGAGAGGAGAGGGGAGAGGGGAGGGGAAGAGAGGTGAGAGGAGAGGGGAAGGAAGGGGAGGGAAGAGAGGGGAAGGAAGGGGGAGGGGAAGAGAGGGGGAAGGAAGGGAGGGGAAGAAAGGGGGAGGGGAAGAGGGTGAGAGGAGAGGAAGAGAGGTGAGAGGGGGAGGAAGGGAGAAGAGGAGGAGAAGGAAGGGGAGGGGAAGAGAGGTGAGAGTGAGAGAGGGGAGAGGAAAGGGGAGGGAAGA
>BOPN01000249.1:250000-252500 GCA_017312705.2 Penaeus japonicus
CTGGTGTATTTTATTGTTTATGTTTAGGGAAATGGGATATGGGGTCTAGGGTCTGGGGTCTATTATGGGGTCTTTGAATAAAGATAGGAAGTGTTTTTTTGTATGATATATTGTTCTATTTGGGGAATTAAGTCTGGGGTCTGGGTGTCTAATTTTTGGATATTTGGATAGAGGTAGAAGTGTTTTTTTTATTTTCTTTTTATGTTTTGTATTGTTTTTATTTTGGGAATTACTTCTTGGGGTCGATTTTTGGGGTCTTTAATTTTTCAGTTTATTTAAAGGATTTTTAGGGAATGAGGATTTGCTTTTTACTTTTATTATTCGTCTTAATTATTAGGAAGGGAGAGAGGGAGGGAGAGAGAGAGAAAGAAAGAGAGAGAGAGAGAGAGAGAGAAAGAGAGAAAGAAAGAAAGAGAGAAAGAGAGAGAGATACAAAAGAAGAACGAGAAGAAATAGTAGAATATAGGGAAAGAAGAACAAGTAAAAGAGAATGAGAAGGGGAAGGCGAAGGAGGGAGAGAGAGAGAGATGGAGAGAAAGATGGTGGAAGAGATGGAGCGAGGAGCATCCACCTTAAAGAGATCAAGTTGCAAGGAACCAGCGATCTTCATCCGTGCGTGGGCGTGGGCGAGTGTGAGGTGTGGTGGGAGGGAGCATGGAAGAGAGAGAGAGAGAGAGAGAGAGAGAGAGTGAGTGAGTGTGTATCTATGTGTATCTGTGCGTGAGTATGGGCATTGGATATGAGCTTAGCACTGTTTTTTATGGTTTTACGTATATGAATTTCTTTCTTTATCTGTTTTCGTATATATTTTTTTTCTTGTCTGCATTGTGTGCCATTGCGTGTCATGCAGTTTGAAGCGTATGACGTTTGATATATATTGTGGAAGTTGCGTGGCGTGGTCGTGCCTTGGGTTTGACATGAAAAGTAGACACGTCAGTCATGAGGACGGGACACATACCTGCCAAGCCTAAGGGGAATAAGAGAAATAAGTAGGGAATATGAGAGAGAGAGAGAGGGGAAGAAAGGGAAGGAGAGAGAGAGAGATGAAGAAAGGGAAGGAGAGAGAGAGAGAGAGGAGAGGAAGAAAGGGGGAGGGAGAGAGAGAGGAGAGGAAAGGGAAGGAGAGAGAGAGCTGAAGAAAGGGAAGGAGAGAGAAAGAGGAGAGGAGAGAAAAAGGGAAGGAGAGAGAGAGGAGAGGAGGAAAGGGAAGGAGAGAGAGAGAGAGGGAAGGAGAGAGAAAGAGGAGAGGAGAGGAAAGGGAAGGAGAGAGAGAGGAGAGGAAGAAAGGGAAGGAGAGAGAGAGGGGGGAAGAAAGGGAAGGAGAAAGAGATGAAGAAAGGGAAGGAGAAAGAGATGAAGAAAGGGAAGGAGAGAGAAAGAGGAGAGGAGAGAAAAAGGGAAGGAGAGAGAGAGGAGAGGAAAGGGAAGGAGAGAGAGAGCTGAAGAAAGGGAAGGAGAGAGAAAGAGAGGAGAGGAAAGGGAAGGAAAGAGAAAGAGAGAAAGGAAGGAGAGAGAAAGGGAAGGAAAGAGAAAGAGAGGAGAGGGAAGAGATGGAGAGAGAGAGAAGAGAGAAAAGGAAAGTAGAGAGAGAGAAGAAGAAAGGGAAGGAGTAAAAGGAAAGGCTGAAGGCGAGGAGAGAGGGAAAGGGAGAGATTGAGGGTGAGGGTGAGAGAGAGGGTGCGGGTGAGAGAGAGGGAGAGACCAAGGGTAAGGGAAATGAACGGTGAGAGCGAGATGGAGATGGAGAAAAGGGAGAAAGAAGGAGAAAGGGTAAGGGAACGGGAAGTGAAGGGGAATAAGGGGAGGGAGAACAAGAAAACAAGCGATATGAAGATGAAAATGAGAGAAATGGAGATCGAAAGCGAAAGACACAGAGACAGAGAGAGGGAAAAGAGGAGAAATGATATGACATTTCAAGATTGTGTTGCCGTGCAGAAAGCAAATTGCCGCGGCAGATCACATGACACGTAGGAATGATTGCGTTTCAAAATAGGAATATAAAAAGAGAGAGAGAGAGAGAGGAAGAAAGAGAGAGAAGAGAAGGAGAAAGATAGTGAGAGGAAGAATGAGAGAGAAGAGAATGAGAAAGATAGTGAGAGGAAGAAAGAGAGAGAAGAGGATGAGAAAGATGGTGAGAGGAAGAAAGAGAGATAGAGAAAAAAAGGGAGTGACAGAGTGGATGAGAAAGAGAGAGATAAAAGAGAAGTGATCGGAGGAAAGAGAGAGAAGAGAATGAGAAAGATAGTGAGAGGAAGAGAGATAAAAAAGGAGAGGGATATAGAGAAAGAAAGGTAGAGAAAGAGAGAGAGGGGAGGAGAACGAGGAAGAGGAGAAGGGAACATGAATAGAGAGAGAGGGAAAGAGAGGGAGAGAGAGAGAGAGAGAGAGAGGGAGAGAGAGAGAGAAGAGAATGAGAAAGATAGCGAGAGGAAGAAAGAGAGAGGAGAGAATGAGAAAGATAGTGAGAGGAAGAAAGAGAGAGAAGAGGATGAGAAAGATG
>BOPN01000249.1:257500-260000 GCA_017312705.2 Penaeus japonicus
TGGGAAAGGAACACATGCTACTGATTTATTTTTTCTATTCTTCCCACTCGTTTGGGATAAAATGTCCCCGCTAGATTCTGACATGGCCATGTTTTATTATTATTATTATTATTATTATTATTATCATTTTTTTTCTTTTTTTAGATGTGAAATTTCGTAAAAAATCTTATTTTTTCCCCACACGTAACTCCAAACTGCACACTGAAATCTGACACATCCACTTAGTATTCTGTAATCGTCATAATTATGAAGTTTTTCCCCCTAAATAAGAACATGAATTTGTTGGTCATTATCAACCCCTTTTTTATACTGAATTCAGGGAAAAAAATCACCTCAAATTTTGAAAACATATACGCCACGAATTCAAAACTAACGGTCAAGATCCAGTAACCGACACTCGAAATTCAAAACTCTTCGCCCTAAATTTAAAACTCATGACTCCTTTTATTCGAAATTTCGAAACCTCACACTGTTCCTCACACCTTCCTTCCCTTCAGCGTTCAGTAAACGGCGTTAGTAGGTTATTTCACTAAAAAAAAGATCGAAAAGCCTCTCTCTCACTCTCTCTTTCTCTTTTCTCTCTCTCTCTCTCTCTCTCTCTCTCTCTCTCTCTCTCTCTCTCTCTCTCTCTCTCTCTATATATATATATATATATATATATATATATATATATATATATATATATATATATATATATATATATTCTCTCTCTCTCTCTTTCTCTCTCTCTCTCTCTCTCTTTCTCTCTCTCTCTTCTCTCTCTCTCTCTCTCTCTCTCTCTCTCTCTCTCTCTCTCTTTCTCTCTCTCTCTCTCTCTCTCTCTCTCCCTCTCTCTCTCTCCCTCCCCCCCCCTCCCTCCCTCCCTCCAGTGTCCGTTAATGAAGGGAGTAAACATGCGATGTCTTCATTTATATGGTAATTTGTTTTATGACTATTGTTATCATGATTATTACGTATGCATTTTATCGTTAGTATATTTTAATTATTTATTGGGCGATAGATATGACGTTCAAGTTGGTGATGTATTTACCTTATTGTTGTTTATTATTTTTTTATGGCTTGATTGATTGATTTGGGAACAGGCTGGATATGCAATGCTGAATTTGCTGTTTAATTTTCATTTTTGTTCTCTTTTTTCGTTGATTGATTGACTTGTTTATTTGGTTCTTTATTTACTTAATTACTTGCGTATCTATGTTTTTTTTTAATTGATTCTTTATTTGTTTATTTATTCTGATGGGGAGGAAAGACTGGCTTTTGTATTTTAAGCAGAAGAAAACGCTAGTTTACGTTGTCCGGCATTTTTGGGGGAAAATTATAATTTATTTAGCATTATGGGGTGAGGGGAATGTGAAGTTAGCATTAGGATTATGAGGTTAGGATTATAAGGAAAAGAAAGGTGAGGATTATGAGGTGAATCGAGTCTAAGTTTACTTTGTACAGCATGAAAGGGCCAAAACTTGAATTATTAATATGAGGCGAATGATGTCTACTTTGTAAGGAAAGAAAATAGTTTAGCATTACAAAGGGAAGGAAAATTAGATAGCATTACAAAGGGAAGGGAAATTAGAAACTTAACTCTATAAAAGCCATAAGATTAAGAATATAAGTTTAGTATTATAAGGCAAGAAAAAATGATAAGTTTAACGTTATGAAGCAAAAGTGAGGTTATCCTAGCATCATGAGGGAAATTAGAAGTTAGATTGATACTAAAAGGAAAGAAAGAGAGGAAGTTGAACACCGTGTGATTAAAATGCTGGCGGGAGGAGAAAGATTAGCTAAGCATAATGAGATTAGTTTGGTGATAGGAGATTAGGGAAGATTTTTGTCGAAGTATTGGGGAAGGAAAGTTTAGTTTAGCACATCAAGGCGATGAGATCAGTTTAGCATTATATGGGTACGAACGATCCTTTAGTAATGTGAAGAAAGGAGTGTAGCATTATGAGAAAATTAATTAAGCATTATAGTGAAAGACAGACAGATAAACAAACATACGTCCACACGCACACGCACACGCACACGGGACACTCACACGCACACGCACACGCACTCACACACACACACACACACACACACACACACACACGCACAAACAAACAAACAAACAAAGCATAAGCAAGAGCGAGAGAGAACGAGTATTTGTTCGTGTGCGTTTTTTTTTTTTTTTTTTTTTTTTTTTTTTTTTTTTGTTTTTTTTTTTTTTTTTTTTTTTTTCAAAGAAATTTCCAAACAAGCCTAGGGTATCATGACGGCCCCAAACAACGCCAGGATCGCCCTAAGGCTCCTCCCCCCCTCCCCCCACCCCCACCCCCCGGCTAGACCCTGCATTGCTCTGTGCGGCGGGAAAATCAATAGAGACCAGTTTTCCCTTGGGAACCTAAGGGCTTACCGACCAAGCTGATTGTGTGGGGGGAAGGAAGTGGGTGGAAGGGGTTGTTAGGGCAACGTAAGGCTTCCGTCAAGGTGAGGGGAAGGTGGAGGAGGAAGAGGGGGAGGAGGA
>BOPN01000249.1:267500-285000 GCA_017312705.2 Penaeus japonicus
CTCTCTCCTTCCATCCTTCCCTTCCTCTCTCCTTCCATCCATCCTTCCCGCCCTCCCTCCCTCTCTCCTTCCATCCTTCCTCTCTCCCTCTCTCTCATTCTTTCTCTCCCTTCCCTCCCTCCCTCTCCCTCTCTCTCTCATTTTCTCTCTCCTATCCTCCCTCCCACCTTTCCTCATTAAGACTTGTAATCTCCCCTCTTTCTCCCATCCCCCTCCCCCTCCCCCTCCCCCACCCTCTGATCCACACTAAGATGCCGGCCTTGATGACATTCGCTTAAAATTTCCCCTTGATGGTTGCTGATGAAACCGCTTGGCCCCGCCCACTCGCAGGCAGGCGTGACGGGGGTGGGTGGGGGTGGGGTGGGGGGATAGGGAAGGGTGGAAGTTCGTTTCTCATTGCAATGCAGGAATTGTTTTTTTGTTGTTGTTGTTTGTTTGTTTGCTTTGTGCGTAGGTGTTTTTTTTTTTTATATATATAGCGATGAGTTTCTGATTGAAAGAGAGAGAGAGAGAGAGAGAGAGAGAGAGAGAGAGAGAGAGAGAGAGAGAGAGAGAAAGGAAGAGTGAGAGGGTGAGGAAGAGAAAGAGAGGGAGAAAAAGAGCGGAAGAGAGAGAGAGAGAGGAGGGGGGGGGGGTGACAGACAAACATACAAACCCAGAAAAACTGACAGTGCTTGTGTGTCAATGTCTTCCATGCTTGAAAGGCTTCGCAGAGGTGGATGAGTGTTGGCATGCGCAGTAATTTGCATTTTCGAATTTATTTTTTCTTTTCAATTTTTCCCCCCCAGCCATATTTCATTGGCACTTCACTCAAAGGTCAGGCACTTTTTTATTTTATTTTATCTATTGATTGGTTAAAAAAAACAGTATTGATAGAGGTAACCTAATCATATTCTCCTTTGATTTTATTCGTTTCGTTCCGTAATGGAGCCGAGTGTCTAATCATGCATGAATAAGGACCTAGTATAAATAATGGATTGCTTTGATTAGACCGCCTCAAAATATCTGTTTCGTGGTGCAACATATCTGAAGTTGGACGCGGGGCCGTTGCATATTGAATGGTCAGCTCGAAATAGAATGGATATGGAGGTCGTGAGGTTGCAATGAGATCGAGATGGAATGATCACCGTGGCATCTTCCGGCAAATTGTGATGTATGTATTAAATAAATGTGTGTGTGTGTGGGTGTGGGTGTATGTGATGTGTGTTCGTAGAGCAAGCTGTATTTATATGTTTGTGTTTGTTTGTAAATCATTTATTTATTATTTTATTGTTTATTAATTAATTAGTTATTTATTTATTTATATAATTTTTATTTCTTATTTATTTTTTTATTTTTATTTTTTGCCAGTGGAGAGTCTCATAAGTCGTTGCATCGAATAGTTAAAAAAAACATATATATTGATAATTAATATGGTAATAAAACAAATGGACTTGATAATATTTGCCATTGATGTAGTTGCTTGATATTGCGTCCGAGACTTATTATTAGGTTAGGGCCGTTCCGACGCAGAGTGCATTGCCTTGATTGCACGATTGAATATACATATCCTATAATGCCGGTGAAAGTTATGCCGGTTGCACATTTTCCGCTGAACGGCAGGAAATGCAGTCTGGTACCTCTATAAAACTTACGGTGGTGATATAATTCGTTGCATGTGATTGTATCTCCGTCGGAATGTATTGCATTGTGTCCTATACCTTGCTTTGCATATTGCATAAATTGCTGGAACAATCACAAACAAGTAGATGCCGTTATTCATGTCTTGCACATTTGGATAATACCATTAGGCGTTCGGTGTGGCGCCTAATGCAATGCAATCAATGTTCGACAGCGCTGTTGTTGCATGAGATCAGCAAGACGAAGAGAAATGGAAGACGGGCGGTGAATGCATGTGACATATTTCTCAGGATGAAGTTTTCTTTGTATTATTGTAGTTTGATTGAGATTGCATGATCTCCGGCAGTGGGGGAGGTCATGTGATGAATGCATTTCGTTTTTTTTTTTTTTTTCTTTTTCAAAGGAGAACGTCAAAAAGGAAAACAAAAAAATCGTTGTTAAATATTCTTGGTGTTTTCTATTTGTACTTATTTTTGTGTGTGTGTGTGTTTGTGGTTATAGGTGTGTTTGTTGACTCCCATGTTTTTTATTTCTTTTTATTTTTTATTTTTTTTCTCCGGTGCGTTTAATAACATTTTGTTATGATTTACCAATCGATTGAGTGAAATTGATTTCATAACTCTGGATGACGTCAGGTTTCTCTCTTTCTTTCTCTATTCTTTCTCTCCCTCCCTCCCTCCCTCCCTCCCTCCCTTATTAAGAATTGTAATCTCCTCCCCTCTTTCTCCCCCTCCCCCCTCCCTCTCCCTCTCCCTCTCCCACTCTCCCTCTTATCCACACTAAAATATCTTTGGATGACGTCATCTCCACCCCCCTCCCCCCTCTTCCATAAAATTATCGAAAACCTCTTCAGATATTTCACTTATTCTTTATTTAATTTGCTCTTTCCTTTGATCGCTTAGACTCTTAAAAAGGATTATTGTTCTTATGCATTCATTCACTGTTCTACATTTTGCTCTCCGAAATATTAAAAAGATAATAAATAAGATGTTACCGTAGGAGAGATAAGCAAATAATCGAACACCATCAAGACCAACAACCAGAAAGAAAGAAAGAAAAAAATATGAAAGAAGGAAAATTAACGCTGACAATGACGAAAAAAGAAAAGAGAAATGGTTGGTAATTAAGCAAAAGTTAGAAGAAAAAAAATGTAATTGACGCAATCGAAGTCAACAGCTTGAATGACGTCACGGGGAAGTTCAGTCGGATCTCTTACGTAACTGCGTGGGAGTGGGGTGGGGGTGGGGGTTGGGGGAAGGAGGGGGTTGACCGTTAACGGTGTATGTAGCTTCTGTTGGTCAGCGACGTCTGGAGGGGAGGGGGGGGAGGGTATCTATTACTCTATTTATCTTTTTACACACACACACATACACACACACACACACACACACACACACACACACACACACACACACACACAGTACATATATATGTATATATAAAATATATTATATATATATATATATATGTGTGTGTGTATGTATGTATGTATGTATGTATGTATACTTGTTTGTATATGTGTTTATGTAATCATTATGAATATACGAATGAATGTACATTTGTATGTGAGTGTGCATATCTACACACCCACCCACATGTATGTATGCTATGCATGAACACATACACGCGTGAGGGTGGGTGTGTTAATAGGTTACTAATTGGATTGGATTTCAGAGTGGCCATATCACAGATTAATGATTACGATAAACATGCCGAATTCAGGCGACCCCGTTTCAGAAAGAATACAAACTGGCAGAACTGAAATCACTCTGCTATGGGTATGACAAGGTGTGCTTTTCTCTCTCTCTTTCTTAGCCTTTCTTCCCTATTTCTCTTAATCTCCTTCTCTTTCTCACTTCTTTCATCTCTCTTTACTCTATTCTCTCTTTATATCTGTCTATCTATCTATCTCTATCTATCCCCCTCTGGTTTCTTCGTATCTCTCTCCCTCTCACTCTGTCTCTCTCTCTCTCTGTTTCTCTCTCTTTCTCTGTTTTTCTGTCTCTCTCTGTCTCTCTCTCTCCGTCTCTCTCTCTCTCTCTCTCTCTCTCTCTCTCTCTCTCTCTCTTGTAAGGTTACGTGACCGAGGAACCCAGAAAATGTCACCCGTGAACGGAACAGACATAAATCATAAAATTAGAAAAAAAACTATACTTAACATAAGCACAGATGACACCGAAGTTAAACTGACAGCTTAAAATGACTAACAAACTACCAGAAGGCCTGGGAATAACTAAAACTGCGCCGGAAAGGCTTAGAATTACCGTAAAAAGTACTGAAAGACCTACTAGATAAAACAAACGCCAAAAAAACCTGCAGAATGAAAGTAGGACTAATAGCTGGGCTAAAGCACGTAATATGGAAAGAATAAAAATAGTAGGAGTAAAGGCGGAGGGTAAAATTCAAAGTAAGATAAAAGAAAGAAGTAAAGTAATAAAAGCTGGGATAAGTAAAATTCAAAATAAAAAAAAATAAAGTAAGATTAAAAGCGGTACAAATGTTCAATATAGAATATAAACATTAACATGTAGCATGAATACACCTAGGCAAGTAAAAGGGGAGCAGTACAACCTTGTTTCAGTATATCCCGGTGTAAATCCAAAACGTAATCCACAGGGCAGGCAAAACGGAGTCAGAAAATCCACTTCTTTTATTTTCGGAAAACATGGGGATTACATGACCTCACGCGGACGGTGGCGTAGTGGTAAAAACAAATAGAACAATGAATAATAAACTTGAATAAAGGAGAATAATCATAAAATGGATGTTGCTATCAGTATGCCTAAAAAGTCGTGTGCAACCGTGTATACAGAAAATTTAAACAATAAAGAGTTCAGCGAGTAGGATGATAAAAAGTAATACGTCAACTTGGAAGTGAAAATGAAATTTAAATTGTTTAACTAATGAAAGGAAATCATTAGAAGAAATCATAAAATACTATCAAACAAACAAACAAACAAAAAGACTTTGTTATCCGCACACCATGGGAATCATATCCTCAGAATGTGCATAACTAAAGACTTTTATATAACACTTTATGCTCAACAAATAATAAAGATAAAACGCTTCAAATACAAGTGAAATAAAGACCAGAGTCAAATGAGGATGTACAAAATCGTAAAAATAATGAGGCTGGCGTCGGGAACTGGTCCACTGTGCTCGACTCCCTTAAGGATTACTGCGGGATGCTGGGCAGGATAGGGATAGGATGGATGCAGAATAGGAGAGGGAGCGAGATGGAAGGTAGAACTAGGAGGAAGGAAGAGAAGAAGTAGAAGTGACGGGAGAGCAAGAGCGAAAGAATGAGGGAGAGGCGAATAAGAGGGGTTACGAGGGGAAGAGGAGGACGGGGAGGATGGGGAGATGGGTCTGGGAAGGGAAGGGAGGTCTCTTTCTCTCTTTCTCTTTCTCTCTCCTTCTCTTTTTCCTCTCTCTCTCCTTCTCTCTTTCTCTCTCCTTCTCTTTTTCCTCTCTTTCTCTCTCCTTCTCTCTTTCTCTCTCTCTTTCTCCTTCTCTCTCCTTCTCTTTTTCCTCTCTCTCTCCTTCTCTCTTTTTCTCCCTCTCTCTTTCTCCTCTCTTTCTCTCTCCTTCTCTTTTTCCTCTCTTTCTCTCTCTCTTTCGTCTCTCTCTCTCTCTCTCTCTCTCTCTCTCTCTCTCTCTCTCTCTCTCTCTCTCTCTCTCTCTGCATGTATGCATGTGCCTATATATTATGTATGTATATATTTAGGTATATATGTATGTATTTACTTATGTATACATGAATATATTTATTGTGCATATATGTACGTACATCCGTATGTATGTACTTTCGTGTATCTTTTTTTTTCTCTCTCTTGACGTGGTTGTCAGTCCTAGATTATTAAATGAAACGCCCACTCTGACGGCATCTCTTGCCAGTGTGAAAAGGAAAAAAAAAATATCCACCTTAAAAAGAGTGTTTCCCGCTTTCAACACGCTACCTAAAGAATGAGATGAAAAACGTGTTCCTAACGTGTTTAACTACTTTTTTTCCCCCTTTCAACACAAGGGTACGCGAGTCTTTTTGAGTTTTGAACGTGTCTCCTTCACAGTTTCTTAAGAGAGTTTTAGCTATGGCACTCCTGAGTTTTTTTCGTTTTGTTTTTGGGATGGAAACTTTGCCGCCATTTTGTTTTCCATTTTCTGGGTTGATTATGGTTAAGTACGGGAATATCAGTTGTGGAAGATGATTGTAAGGGTTTGAATGGTGATCGTGATAAACACGATCACATATATACACATACATACCTACTTACCTACACGCACATATACATAGACACACTAGTATATTTCTATATATGTATGCATACAGGGTGTCGCAAAATGAACTACAGCTTATAAATCTGCATTTTTTTCTTTTCCAGGTGAGAATCGTCCCTGTATATGGCGAGTCCGTGACTAATTTTCAATCAGAAGTAAGTTTGCACTCAATTGATGTTGGAAAACTGAAGATTTAAACACACACACACACACACACACACACACACACACACACACACACACACACACACACACACACACACACACACACACACACACACACACACACATACACACACACACATACACACTCACATCCACACACAATGTATATATTCATATATGTATATACGTATGTATATATATGTCCATACAGACACACCCATTATTGAATTACCTGTTTAGTGGCCATTACCGGAAATGGTTAATTGGCTGCCGTGACAAAGAGGCATGGAGATTGGCAGTAGATAATTGCAGAATTTACTCTTCATGGTCCACGGGCGGATGCTGCAGAGCGGGAAAATAGGCCTAATAGATACTGGCTGTGGTGATGGGCGTGGGCGCTGATTGGAAAGGAGGACGAGGCAGAGCGTGGGTGGGGCGTGGGCGGGGGGCGTGAGCGGTTTAGGATTCAGGATAACACGGGTCGCAGGATTTGGGTTTATGAGGGAGCTGTTATGAGGGCGGGCGTCGGCGGGAGGATTGTGCTTGTCACCCCCCCCCTCCCCCCACACACACAATCCTTACCCCTAAACTCCCCTCTACCCCTGCCCTCTGTCCACTCCTCAACTCTTATTCACTCCCTTTCCTATCCCTTGCCCTCTCACCTTACCCCCCCACCCTCTCTACCCCTCTCACCCTCCTTTACACTCTACCCCCTCCCCCCTCACCTGTAGTCTGCTGTTCCAGAGAAAAAAACAAGAAAATAAAATCGTGTCATAACTGCCTTGACGTAGATCGGTTGCCATGGTAACCTTAGAAAGCGGGGGTTGATGTGCAGAATGTTTTATCATTTGAAGAATTTTGCAATTATCATCTTTATGGAGAGAAAAAGGAAAGGCTAATGGGACTCATTAATTTCGCTTTAACTTGATCTCCCAACTCCGTCAAGTTAGAAATTAATTCAAGTTATGAGAAACCTGAGGGAAATTTGATTACTCGGATGGAAATAGAAGAAAAGACAGACGTGAAAGGACGAATGGAAAGAAGTAGAACAAAAAAAAAAAAAAAAAAAAATTGGGAGAAGTGACACAGGAGAGAACCGAAAATAGAGAGAAAGAAAAGATGTTAAGTAAACTGAAAGATACAAAAGAAATGAAGAAAACGAAAACGAGATAGAAACAATGAGTAAAAGAGAGACGAAGATAAGAGAATACAGAAAATGGAGAATGATTGAAAGAAAATGAGATTTAGTGAGAACAGTAACGACAACGACAAAAGGCACAGATAGACTAAAAAAAAAAAAAAGAGAAAAACAAAAAAAAAAGAACAAAGAGATAAAGAAAATGTATAGGAGGAGAGAAAAGGCAAATTCTACACCCTAGTCAAAATTACCTACAACGACTGGTTGGAACAGGAAATCCAGCGATCAGCTTTAGTTCTGTACTTGGTTGAAGACCGACTAAAGCATCACACTAGTGTTTTGAAATTACGCAGTGGTCTTGCTGGGAAACGGCGAAGGTTACGCAAAGGAGGTCAAGGCGAGAGTCAGTATCTGGATACGTTGGAGTCGAACAGAGCAGAGGCTGATCTCTTGTCTTGGCATACAGGTTGCTGCCTGCAGATCAGCAGATCAGCCTGTGTTGACTTCCTTGAGCCTAAGTAGGTCAGGAATTCGAGCGAGGGTATCCGTAGCCTTTGCTTGGGTTTGAATTGGGATTCGCCATCTTAGATGTAGATTTACTGCTTTACTGTGCTCTTGGATCGCTCGGCCACCTACTCTCGCCATCCTCTTGTCATCCTCCAAGGACAAACAACTTCCTCTAAGGACAAACAACTTCGTCCGTAGTCTAACATGGATGTCCTCGATACCGGCCGGGCCCTCCAGCTTTGCATGTCTGGGAGAAAGAGAGGGGAAGAGAGAGATGGAGAAGGAAGAGCGTGTTGAGGGAAGGAGGGTGAAGGGAAGGGAGGGTTTTGTGTGTGTGTGTGTGTGTGTGTGTGTGTGTGTGTGTGTGTGTGTGGAGGATTGTAGAAACAAGGACTCTGATACCAGAATTTTGGATGCTCATTTGCAATTCATTACATGCAGACAATCCGTCCTCCTCCCCCTGCCTCCATACCTTTCCCTGCCGCCCTCTCTTGTACTAGCCCACCCAGCACAGTCCTTCACTCACTCGCTCACTCACTCACTCACTCACTCACTCACTCACTCACTCAAGTAAATCTCTTTGTCTCTCTCTCACACACACACACACACACACACACACACACACACACACATGGAAAGAAATGCTATTAATTGTGACAAGTTATCAATTTTATCCAACATAAACTCGTTTTTGTTAATATTTCATATGATAAAAAAAAGTAAAAAATAACATTCATCTTTAGCTGGGTGTCGATTCAGATTTCCGAACGAATTGTTATTAAAAATATCAAGAGAAAAATGGAACAAAAAATAAGAAGGGAAAATGAAGAAAGAAAAAAATAGGGGAAATGTGATGAATGGAAAAGAAAGAAAATGGAAGGAAGAGAGTATTGATGAAAATAGTTGTGAAAAATAAGAAAATAAAAGAGAGAGAAAGCGGCTGAAAAAATGAAAAAGTATATATATGATATTCCGTAAGAAAATAGCCTTTGAGACACTGCATTGTTGCAACAATAAAACATGAAAGGTAAAATTTAAAACACGACTAAAAGGAAATACAAAAAGCACAAGAAATAATATTAGGGAAAAAATTGTTTGGGAAATCAACTAACAGAGAATATGCAAGAACAGTAACGACGATCCAAAATATTTAACATCACCACTAAAAACAACAACATCCTGCAACAACATAAATTGCAACATCACTGACACCAACATCAACATCAACACCTCCACCTCCACCACTACCAAAAAACACATCCTGCAACAACATAACTTGCAACAATGACACCATCTCCAACATCTCCGTCACTACCTCCACCACCATCACCACCACCACTACCATAAACAACATCACTGACACCAACACTAATAAATCCAACATTCCCAACACCATCACCATCACCACACCACCACTACTACCATCACCACCACGCCACCACTACTACCACCATACCATCACTACCACACCACCACCACACCATCACCACCACCACCACACCACTATCACTACCACCGCCATCACACCACCACCACACCGCCACACCACCACCACTACTACCATCACCACCACGCCACCACTACTACCACCATACCATCACTACCACACCACCACTACTACCACCACACCACACCACCACTACTACCACCACACCACACCACCACCACACCACATCACCACTACCACCACCACCACACCACCACTACTACCACCACCAACACACCACCACTACTACCACCACACCATCACCACCACCACCACTACCACTACCACCAACAGTAGCCGCCAGAACGACCTCCGAAGGCGACACCGACCGAAGGAATGGAGCAATGAGTCCCGAAGGAAAAATCGGTCCCGACAGCAAGCCATAGGGGGGGGGGGGGGGCGCCCATCAAAGTCCCCTCGGGCGGTCGGGCGCTTGGAATGCTAATGCCCGACAGCTGATCGAGTCTGGTTTGATGTCACTGTGATTTGTTTTATTTTTATTTATTTGTTTTTTATAATATATATATATATATATATTTTTTTTTTGAGTCCGGTGTGATGTCACGGTGATTTGTTTCATTTATTTTTAAATTATATTTGTTATTATTTGTTTTTCTTTGTTGAGTCCGGTGTGATGTCATGGTGATTTTTTTATTTGTATTATATTTTTTTATTATTTTTGTTATTATTTTTTTTCTTTTTTGAGTCCGGTTTGATGTCACGGTGATTTTTTTTTGTTCTTTGTTTTGTTTTCTTTGTTTCTTTCTTTGTGTTTTATTTGTTTGTGAATTTGTTTTATGGTGAGCGAGGTCTTGAATATTTTTATCATTTTTGTTTTGTCTTTTTCTTTTATTTCTTAAAATTGCGAAAGCGTTTCTAATTCTGCAATTCTTCCTCTCTCTATCTCTTTGCCTTTTTTTCTCTTTGTATGAATATCTTTCCCGATTTTTTAAAATCTTTTTTATTTTTTATTTTTTTTTTCCCGAAACATATGGAGGGACGCTGAACCAGCATACATGTGTACATTATGTATGGGAGTCTGTACACGGGGAAAAATGGTATCCGTTTTCTTCCTTTTTCTCCGTCCTGTTGCTCTCTCTCTCTCTCTCTCTCTCTCTCTCTCTCTCTCTCTCTCTCTCTCTCTGTCTCTCTCTCCTTCTCCCTCTCCCTCTCCCTTTCTTGTATGTGTGTGTGTCTCTCTCTCTCCTCTCTTTCTGCCCCTTCTCTCCTTCTCCCTCCCCCTCTCTCTGCTCTCTCCTCCCTCTCCCCCTCTCTCTTCTCGCCCTTCCTTCTCCCTCCGCCACTTTCTTGATCTCCCTTCTCCTCCCTCCCTCCCTCCCCCTTCTCCATCTCTATCTCCATCTCCATTCTCCACCCACCTACCCACCCTCCATCTCCCTCTCCTCCGCTCCCTCCTTTTGAATAGCTGCTTTTATTTTTTTTATTTTTTTACATTTGCATTATACAAAAGCCCAAGAATAAGGCAAGATTCCACAGGGAGGGAGTCGAGGAAGAAGCTGCGTTTGGCCAAGGGAAGAGCACTCACTCGACGCTCGGCTGATCGACACACAAGGGAGGGAGGGAGGTAGGAAGGGAAGATGGAGGGAGTGTGGGGGGGACATGGAAGGAAGGTGAGAGGAAGGGATGGAAGGTGGGTGGTTGAGTGGGAGGGAAGGATGGGAGGGAGGATGGGAGGGAAGGAGGGAGGGAAGGAAGGATGGGAGGGAGGGAAGGAAGGATGGGAGGGAGGGAGGGAGGAGGAAGGATGTGAGGGAACGACGGAGGGAGGGAGGGGAGGGAGGGAGGGAAGGAAAAATAGAAGAAGGAGATGAAAGGAGGTAACAAGGAAACAGGGAAAGGAGGGCAAGAATTGAAAGTTAGGATGAAAAAAAGTGAAGGATGGAAGGAAAGAAAGAAGAAAAATCAGAGAAGAGTAGAAGAAAGCAGGAGAGTAGGAATAAGAGAATTGGAGACGGGAGGAAAGAAAGAAGGAAATGAAGGAAAACAAGGTAAGGACGAATTTAAGAATCAAGGAAAGAAAATGGGAATAGAAATAAGGATATCAAAGAAGGAAGCAGAGAAGGGAAGGAAGGAAATAATAGAAAAAAGAAGAAGAAGAAGAAAGAAAGAGAGGAAGGAAGAAAGGAAAGAGAGACAGAAAACAACGAAGGGAAAGACGAAGAACGAAGCATAAAAAACAAACAAAGGAATGAACGAAAGATGAGAACCAAGAAAAAAAATAGGAAAAGAGAAAAATTGATAAAGGGGACAGGAAGGAGAGTATCTCTGAAATTTGGTGAATAAATGATTCGGGGAGGGAGGAAGGAAGGGAGGAAGGAAGGAAGGAGGGAGGGAGGGAAGGGAGGAAGGAAAGGATGAATAGGATGAATAAATAATTGGGTAAGGATGGAGGGGAAAAAGGAGTGAATAGGAAGAAAAGTGAGGGAAGAAGGAAGGGGGAAGGACGGAAGGAAGAAAGGGAGGGAAAGAGGGAGGGAATACTAGGATGATTGGGTAACGGAGAGAGGAAGGAAGCAGGGAGGGAGTGGAACGAGCAAAAAAAAAAGACGAGACGAATCACCTGAAACAACCAAACAAAACAAAACAAACAAAGATTAAACCTGACCACGTTTTTTCAAGCCAACAATCCCCCCCCCCCCCCCGTCCCCGTCCCCCCTCCTCCTCCTCCCCTGAGCACACACACACACACACACACGCCCTCCCTCTCTCCGCCCTCCACGCCCTGAAACACCTGCAGCAGCTCCTCCTCCCCCTCCTCCCCCTCCCCACAGAAGACTGATCACGTGATCCGTTTTATTCAAAAGATTAATGTGTTAGTGATCGCGCCGGTGGGCAGTTACCAGTCATTTTATGATGCAATATCAAAAGAGGGAAGCGGGAACACACGCGAGATGAGTTCGTGTTATTGTTTATGTCGTTAATGCTGTTTTTTTTTTTCTTTTTTTTATTGTTGTCATTATTTTTGTTTTTGTTATAATCACTGCTACTGTTATTATTATTGTTAGTATTATTACTATTATCATCTTCATCATCATTATTATTTTGTTATAATCATTATTATCATTATTACTATCACTATTCTCTATTATTTTTTTGTCATTCTTATTATTGTTATTATTATTATCATTATTTTTATTCTTATTCTTATTCTTATTCTTATTATTATTAATGTCGTTATTGTAATTACAATAATAATTATTATTATTGTCTTCATCATTACTGTTGTTGTTTGCTCTCATCATCATCATCATCATCATAAACATTATCATCACTTTTTATTCAGTAAAGATGAAGCTGGTTATAATACCGAAATTCAAAGAGTGATTATGGTCATCCATTTAATCTGATTATTATTCTAATGACCCGATTATGCAGTCCAGCCCTTCTTGGACACTTAAGCCGTGTTCATCCGCTCACGCCCACTCACCCGCCCATTCGGCCGCCCACTCATACGGCAGATTTAAAGGGCCTCTCCCCTTCCCCCTCCTTCCACACTCCTTCCTTCTCCTCTTCCTCTTCCCCCTCCTCCTCCTCCTCCTCCTCCTCCTCCTACTCTCCCTCCCTCCCCTTCCCCCTTTCCCCTTCCCCTTCCCCTCCTACCTCCCCCTCCTACTCTTCCCCCTCTTCTTCCTCCTCCTCCTCCTCTTCTTCCTCCCCCTTCCCCCTCCCTCCCTCCCCCTACCCCCCTCCTACCTCCCTCCCTTCCCCCTCCTACCTCCTCCCTCCCTCCCTCCCTCCCCTTCCCCTCCTACCTCCCCCCTCCCTTCCCCTTCCCCTCTCCTACCTCCCTCCCCCCCTCCTACCCTCGGCAGACCCCTAGTTTTCTGCCCCCTTCGCACACGTGTAAGAAAGGAATCTCCGAGACACCAAATCGCTCTTAATCCCGCCGATCGCTCAGCAATTGTTGTCTTTTTTCTTGCAAGATGAATGCAACACGCAAGCAAGCAAGCAAGCAAGCAAGCGAACCGAGGGGATTGAACCGGAGCATTTTTTTGGAGGGTCTGAAAAGCGGAAAGCAAGCAAGAAAGCAGAGAAGAAAAGCGTCTGTGATTTGAGGGCTAAGCAGACATGCAAATGAGCGATTCTTGTTGATGCACATTCAGGGCAGTAGATTGGAGTGAGTGAGTGAGTGGACGAGTGAGTGAGTGAGTGGACGAGTGAGTGAGTGAGTTAGTGAGTGGACGAGTGAGTGAGAAAGTGGACGAGTGAGTGAGAGAGTGGACGAGTGAGTGAGTGAGTGAGTGAATAGGTGAGTGAGAGAGTGAGTGAGTGAATAGGTGAGTGAACGAATGAGTGTGTGAGTAAATAGGTGAGTGAGAGATGGAACGAGTGAGTAAGTGAGTGAGTGAATGAGTTAATGAGAGAGTGAGTGAGAGTGGGATCGATGGAGAGGGAGAGGAAGGTTAGTATTAGTGTTAGTGAGTGAGTGAATGAGTGAATTAGAGAATGAGTTAGGGAGTAAATCAGTGAATAAGTGAATGAACTAGTGAGTTAGTAAGAGTGAGAGATGAAGAGAGAGAGGTAGGGAGAGGGATAGGGGGTTAGTGAATGAGTTAGTGAGTGAATGAGTGAGGAAAAATGAGAGAGGGAGAGCGAAAGAGAGAGAGCGAGTGAGTGAGAGAGAATGAGAGAGAAGGAGAGAAAGAAAGATTAAGGCGACGAGAGCGTGGAGTGCCAGCTTCAAGCGGCGAATCCCAAGAGAGCCAGGAGTAGATCCCAGATTGCAACTAATGCAATTAAGCAGACAGGGCCACCAGGAGCATCAACTTGCAATACGGGCACGAAGCGACGTATTGCAAGGGACGAGGCCAGCGCTGCGAAGAGAGACGCTTTGCAATCTCCAGCTAACGCGGAGGTTCGGGAAGATGGACCCGTGAGGGGGGGGGGGGGGGGGGGGGGGGGGGGGGGGGGGGGGGGGGTTGACCGATTGTTAAGAGGATTTTTAATGAGTCATTAAGGCGAATTACTCCGTGTCATTAGCGGGTGGCGGATGGGGAGACGCTGGGAGAGGGGATAGGGGATACGGAAGGGGGACGGGGGCGGGTCGAAGTGCTTGCGGTAGGGGGGTGGGGGTAGGGGGTAAGGAGAGGGGATGCAAGGAATTTGTGGATGGGTTGAAAGCCGTTTGTGTCGTAGGGGTGGGGGTGGGGGGTGGGGTTGAAGAGATGGGTCAGAGTGAAAAGGGGAAGGGGGGAATGTTGCAAGCAATTTGTTAAAGGGGTAAGGTATGGAGGGGAGGGAAAGGAAGGGAAGGGAAGGGAAGGGAAGGGAAGGGAAGGGAAGGGAAAGGAAAGGAAAGGAAGGGGAGGGGAGGGAGGGAGGGAAAGGAAGGGAAAGGAAGGAAAGGAAAGGAAGGGAAAGGAAGGGAAGGGAAAGGAAGGGAAGGGGAGGGGAGGGAAGGGGAGGGGAGGGAAGGGAAGGGAAGGGAAGGGAAGGGAAGGAAAGGGGAAGGGAGGGAAGGAAAGGAAAGGAAAGGAAAGGAAAAGAAAGGAAGGGTAGGGAAGGAAGGAAGAAAGGAAGGGAGAGAAAGGGAAGGGAGGGAAGGAAAGAAGGACAGAAGGAAGGAAAGGGAAAGGGAAAGGGAAGAGAGACAAAAGTGAAACGGGAGGGGAGGGAAAGGGAAGGAAGGGGAGGCGGGCGAGGGTTGAAAAGAGGATAGGTAAGAGGAGAAGACAGTAGTGATTGTGTAGAAGGAGCTGTGGTTGAAGGGAGTGGAGTGGGGGTAAGGGGTGAGGGGGATGAGTGAGGGGGGGGGGGTGCGATTAAGGTGTAATGAGACCATGAGGGAGTACGAAGGCAGAGGAATATGTAGTATGTAGTATGTGGCGGAAGTGCGGTGATGGTAGGCGTGACGTGATAGCCCAACATGATTATGTGGCAGTGGTAGTAAATATATCATGAATATGTTGCAGTGTGCGGTATGTGGGAATTTTTGTTATCGAGAAAAAAAGAAAGAAAACCGTCCGATAGATTTCGAAAGAGGTATGGATTATTTGACATTGGCCAAGAGCTGTCACGGATTTGAAAATAGAAAAAATGTTAAACGATATCGCTACATTCTGCTCATTCTCTCCTCCCTCCACCCTCCCTCCTTCTCTTTCCTTCCATTCCTTCTATCTCCCTCCCTCCCTTCCTCTTCTTCATTCCCTTCTTTTTTCTTCACTTCCTTCTTTCTCCTTCACTTCCTTCCCTCTTCCTCTCCTTCCTCTCTCCTTTCCTTCTTCCACATCTCTATCTATCTATCTATCTATCTCTGTCTTTCTCTCTCTCTCCTTCTCTCCCTCTTCCTTTCTCTCTCCCTCCCCCCCCCCCCTCTCTCTCTCTCTCTCTCTCTCTCTCTCTCTCTCTCTCTCTCTCTCTCTCTCTTTCTCTTTCTCTTTCTCTCCCTCTCTTTCTATCTCTCTCTTTCTTTCTCTCTCTTTCTGTCTCTCTCTTTCATTCTCTCTATTTCTCTCCCTCTCTTTCTCTCCCTCCCTCCCCTCCTTCCCTCTCTGTTTATGTGCGTGTCTATCTCTCATCGTTGCATATTGCATGACCTAAAGATATGCACATGTTGACAGATTTTTTTTTCATCGCTTATGGAAATCTGATAGATGCCAATAGGAGAAAAGTAAGCCATATTGGCGGACTTTTTCGCGATAATATCTTTATATTGAAGACATTTTTTTCTTGTGCAAGTTATTGGGATAAATTCTGTTGTCTTCGTTGTCATTTTGTTTTGTTTTGTTTTGTTTTGTTTCATTTAATTTGTTGTTTATCTGTCGATTTTTTTCTTTTTCGTTGCACTTAGCGGAGGAAAATTTGCGCCACGTAATCTTGAATGAATCTCAAAAGAGAGGTTTCACTACTAAATAAATATAGATATATAGTGTTTTTTTTTTCTTCCTCTTCTTCTTTTCCCGCCAAAGATGAATTACTCTTCCCGATGGATTTGCGTTTGACGTTTTCATCAATCCAGAAAAGCTTTGCCATTCTGTGTCGGAATCGAGCGCGCGAAGTCGTGACGTGGAATCCAAACATCTGACGATCGATTAGCGTAGAAACGGCGGTAGTCTTCTTTTTATTTTGTTTATTTTTTTTATTTATTTTTGTGTTTTCTTTATGTTTTCAAGAGCTATGTTCCTTTTTTTAATCTTTTCTTTGTGTTTTGAAGATCCATTGTCCTTTTTTTTATCTTTTCTTTGTGTTTTGAAGATCTATTTTTCTTTTTTTTCATCTTTTCTTTATGTTTTGAAGATCTATTTTTCTTTTTTTTTCATCTTTTATTTATGTTTTGAAGATCCATTTTCCTTTTTTTAGCTTTTCTTTGTGTTTTGAAGATCCATTTTCCTTTTTTAATCTTTTTTTTATGTTTTGAAGATCCATTTTCCTTTTTTAATCTTTTTTTTATGTTTTGAAGATCCATTTTCCTTTTTTTTATCTTTTCTTTATGTTTTGAAGATCCATTTTCCTTTTTTTTATCTTTTCTTTATGTTTTGAAGATCCATTTTCCTTTTTTTTATCTTTTCTTTATGTTTTGAAGATCCATTTTCCTTTTTTTTATCTTTTCTTTATGTTTTGAAGATCCATTTTCCTTTTTTTTATCTTTTCTTTATGTTTTGAAGATCCATTTTCCTTTTTTTTATCTTTTCTTTATGTTTTGAAGATCCATTTTCCTTTTTTTTATCTTTTCTTTATGTTTTGAAGATCCATTTTCCTTTTTTTTATCTTTTCTTTATGTTTTGAAGATCCATTTTCCTTTTTTTTATCTTTTCTTTATGTTTTGAAGATCCATTTTCCTTTTTTTTATCTTTTCTTTATGTTTTGAAGATCCATTTTCCTTTTTTTTATCTTTTCTTTATGTTTTGAAGATCCATTTTCCTTTTTTTTATCTTTTCTTTATGTTTTGAAGATCCATTTTCCTTTTTTTTATCTTTTCTTTATGTTTTGAAGATCCATTTTCCTTTTTTTTATCTTTTCTTTATGTTTTGAAGATCCATTTTCCTTTTTTTTATCTTTTCTTTATGTTTTGAAGATCCATTTTCCTTTTTTTTATCTTTTCTTTATGTTTTGAAGATCCATTTTCCTTTTTTTTATCTTTTCTTTATGTTTTGAAGATCCATTTTCCTTTTTTTTATCTTTTCTTTATGTTTTGAAGATCCATTTTCCTTTTTTTTATCTTTTCTTTATGTTTTGAAGATCCATTTTCCTTTTTTTTATCTTTTCTTTATGTTTTGAAGATCCATTTTCCTTTTTTTTATCTTTTCTTTATGTTTTGAAGATCCATTTTCCTTTTTTTTATCTTT
>BOPN01000249.1:295000-297500 GCA_017312705.2 Penaeus japonicus
CCTCTTCCTCTTCCTCCTCCTCATCTTGCTGATGCTCCTCCTCCTCCTCCTCCTCCTCCTCCTCCTCCTCCTCCTTCTCCACCTTCTTTTCCAACTCCTCTTCCTTCTTCTTCTTCTTCTTCTTCTTCTTTCTCCACTTCCTCATCCTCAATCCCCTCCACCTCCTCCATCACCCCGTCTTCCTCTCCCCCCATCACCCCACCCCCTCCCCCTCCTTCTCTATCACTCTTATCTTCTTCCCCTTCTACAAGCCCTTCCTCCTTCCTTCCCCCCTATCCCCCTCCTCTCTCCCCCCCATTACATCTAGCACCTCCACCTCCATCACCCATCCTCCCTCTCCCCTCCCCCTTCCTCTCATTCTACTTCCTCCATCATCTCTACCTCCTCCTCCCCTCCATCATCCGTTCCCCCTTCCTCCTCCCATCACCCCTTTCCCTCTTCCCCCCTCCCATCACCCCTTCCTCCCTCCATCATCCCTTCCCCCCTCCCTCCCTTCCCCCTTCTCCTCCCTCCCACCCATCACCCCTTCCTCCCTTCCACCCATCACCCATCCCCTTTCCCCCTCCCACCCATCACCCCTCCCTCCCTCCCTCCCCACCCATCACCCCTCCCTCCCTCCTCCCTCCCATCATCCCTTTTCCCTTTCCCCCTCCCACCACCCCTCCCTCCCTTCCCTCCTACCCATCACCCCTCCCTCCCTCCTCCCACCCATCACCCCTTCCTCCCTCCTCCCACCCATCATCCCCTTTCCCCCTATCCCTCCCTCCCCCTTCTCCCTCCCTCCTCCCTCCCATCACCCCCACCCATAACCCCTCCCTCCTCCCTTCCTCCCTTCCTCCCTTCCTCCTCCCACCTATCACCTCCCTCCCCTCCTCCTCCCATCATCCCTTTTCCCTTTCCCCCTCCCACCACCCCTACCTCCTTCCCTCCTACCCATCACCCATCCCTCTCCCTCCCACCCATCACCCATCCCCCTCCCTCCTCCCTCCCATCATCCCTTTTCCCTTTCCCCCTCCCACCACCCCTCCCTCCCTCCCTCCTCCCACCCATCCCCTTTCCCCCTCCCCGCCCCCTCCTCCCCCTCCCCCCCCACATTCACTAACCTCTGTACCTCGGCTATCTTTTCCCGGCTGACGTTCTGACGGCGGAGAAGGAAATTAAACATCAGGTTCTCCGGTCTTGTATCTTCTTCTTCTGGCCAGAGATCAAGTTTCGTAGGCTTTTCGTGGAGGTTTAGAATTTGAAAAAATAATTGGTAGAATGGAGAAAAAGAAAAGTCTTTTTTGAGAGTCTTGTAGTTTTGTTTTGTTTTGCGTTTTTGTTTTTGTTTTGATATGTTTGGATTTTTTTGTTTCTTTATTTTTTTCCTTTTTCATTTTCCATTGATTTGTTTTGTTCATTTTTTTGTCTTTGTTATTGTTGGTCTTCGAAGAAGGGAAAAAAGGAGGATTCCAAAATAATTTTTTAGAAGTATTTTTTGTTTTTTGTTTTTTTATGTTTTCCCTTTAGCCCTCTATTCCCTTAAAGAAAAGGAAGAAGAAGAAGAAAAAGTAGTAGAAGAAAACAAGAAAAAGAATAGGAAGAAGAAGAAGATGGAGAAGAAAGAGGTGTAATTTAGTCCGTTTTTCATCCCACGGTGTGTTATCTTAGTGGCCTGTTTTGCTACGATTTTCTTCCTTTTTTCCCTCGAGTCTTATTATTATTTTTTATCTTTCTTGTTATCGTTAGTCCTAAAGAAAAAGGGAAAAGAAGAAACCTCGAGCTTTGTGTTGTTAGTTAATAGTTATTATTTTGTTACCGAAACTTTTTGGAATTATGTAATCTATGTATCCGTTTATCTATCTATATGTCTACCTATCTATCTCTATCTGTCTGTCCATCTTTCTACCTGTCCATCCACCTATCTATCTGTCTGTCTGCCTGCTTATCTATCTATATCTACCTACTTACTACCTACCTTCCTACTTTCCTACCTACCTACTTACCTACCTACCTACCTACCTGTCTACCTATGCATCTATCTATCTATCTATCTGGCAATCTGTCTATATATCAGCGTTCCCAATACACAGAACTTCCCTTACAATGTATATATATATATATAACACTAATCCTTAAACCTGATCGCGTTGTTGCAGAGGCTGATGCTGTTGCACACGCTCAAGCGGGTTTCCTGATTATGCAACAATATCAACGACACTCGCAGCATTCTCTGCCGCCGAAGTGTGCAGCGTAAATGTGCAGCGGAGGTGGAGGGTGGGGGGATGGTGGGGGGGGGATAGCAGTAGCAGGGAGAGGGGGAGGGGGTGGGGAGGATCATGCAGGCAGGCAAGCAGACAGGATGGAGGAAGGAAGGAAGGAAGGAAGGAAGGAAAGAAGGAAAGAAGGAACTGGGGTTGGATGGGTGGATGGAAAGAAAGAATGAAAGAAGGAAGGAAAGGAAATAAAGAAAGAAGGTGAAAGAGAGAAGAAGAGAGGTAGTAGGGAGTGTATGAATAGA
>BOPN01000249.1:302500-305000 GCA_017312705.2 Penaeus japonicus
CTCGACCGCGTGACCTCAACCGAGACTCGATCTCTTATCTTATCTTATCTTCCCTTACAAGCGACCCCTTGACTCTCCCCCCTCCCCCCTTCCCCCCCATCCCTATACATCCACTCCCTCTCTTCCTATCTATATCTATTCTTTTCTCTCTTATCTACGTCATCCTTATGCTTTGTTCTCTTGGCTTGTTCCTCTTCCTCCTCCTCTCTTCTCTTCTCTTCTCTATCTTTCCCCCTTTCTTTGGCCTCTCTTTCTCCTTTTTTTCTCTCTCCTCTATCCATATCTCTCCTTCACTCTCTGTTTCTCTTCCTTCTCTCTTTTTACTTTCATCTATTCCTATCTCTGCTTTACTCGTTCTCTTACTTTCCCCAACAATATCTTTCTTCCTCCTCCTCCTCCTCTTACTCCTCCTCTTCCTGCTCCTACTCCTACTCCACCTTTCCCTTTCACCTCCTTCTCCTCCTCCTTCTCCTCCTCGTTCTCCTCCTCCTCCTCCTCCTCCTCCTCGTTCTCATCTCTATCTTTCCCTTTTTCTTTCGCTTCTATTTCTCCTCTTTCTCTCTTTTTTCTCTCTCCTCTATCCCTATCTCTCCTTCACTCCCTCTCTTTCCTCATCAATATCTTTCTTCCACCCTCACCTCCTCCCCCTCCTCCTACTATTGATCCACAGAGTGTCAACCAAAGACTACGTAATATACATGAGCTCCAGCAAAGTCTAATTACAATGATGCATAATGTTGCAATTTTCATCCCAATCTCAATCTCAACCTCTGTCTTCATCTCCATCTTCATTTAGCTATTTTTTCAATCTATTTATATATCTATTTATCCATGTGTTTATTTATGATATCACGGAATAAGAGGTAAACAAACACCAACCGCCCCCTCTCTCTCCCCTCCCCCCTACCTCTTCTCCCCCGTCCTCCCTCCCACCCTACCTCCTCTCCCCCTCCCCCCCTACCTCCTCTCCCCCATACCTCCTCCCCCTCGTCCTCCTCTCCCCCCTACCTCCTCCCCCTCGTCCTCCCTCCCACCCGTCCTCCTCTCCCACGTCCTCCCTCCCCCTCTACCTCCTCCCCCTCTACCTCCTCTCCCTCGTCCTCCCTCCCCCCTCCCTCCCTCCCAGCCTCCTCTCCTCCCCATACCTCCTCTCCCCCTCCCTCCCCTCCCCCCCCTACCTCCTCTCCCCCCCTACCTCCTCTCCCCACAGATAAGAACCTTAATGACCGGTGGAATTACCTCTTAATTACCTCTTAATTACCCGATCAACCAAGTCATTAATTCGTCCGTGTTGATCGGCCGCGGGGGCGAATGTCAATCAAGAACCGGCGACGAAAATGTTGCAAAGTTCCGGCCGATCGTTGCATCATGTTGATCGTGTTGGTCGACGGTTTTTGTTTTCGTTTTTCTTTCTTTCTTTCTTTCTTTCTTTTTTTATCGTGGGTGTGGGCGTGGTGGTTGAAACATAAGGTGGGTAGATTTTGAATGTGTTTGGCTAGATATTTGATGTTATATACATACATATATATATGTATATGTGTATGTGTATTTTTCACGTTTGGAAGATATTAGTAATGGTAGTTATAGATATATACGTATATCGATATAAAGATAGAAATATATATATATATATATATATATATATATATATATACATATATATATATACATACATATATATACATATATATATATATATATATATATATACATATATATATATATATATATATACATATATATATATATATATATATATATATATATATACATATATATACATATATATATATATATATATATATATATATATATATATACATATATATATATATATATATATATATATATATATATATATATATATATATATATATACATATATATACATATATATATATATACACATATATATACATATACATATATATACATATATATATACATATATATATATATACATATACATATATATACATATATATATATATATACATATACATATACATATATATATACATATACATATACATACATATATATACATATATATATACATATACATATACATATACATATACATATATATATATATACATACATACATACATATATATATATATATATATATATATATATATATATTTATATATATACATATATATATATATATACATATATATACATATATACACACACACACATATAGATACTATACATTCATCTATACAGTATATGTATTATAGATAACGTATCCCTAAAATATCTGTACATATTTGCTTTTATTTGTTAACGATTTCCACTAAAAGGACACCCATTATACATGTTGCAGGAACAGCAAAGTGGGCGGCTTTTAAAAATGATGGAAAACGAACGTTGGCACTAATCCTACCTGCATTTGTGCAACGTGTGTGCGGGCGTGTGTGTGTGGGCGTGTATGTGCGTCTGTGTGTATGTGTTGGTGTATGTGTATGTATGTGTGTGTGTGTGTGTGTGTTTT
>BOPN01000249.1:322500-325000 GCA_017312705.2 Penaeus japonicus
GAGGGGGGATGGTTGAGGGGAGAGCAGTGTCTTTAAGTCTCTGGGTTTTGTGTTTTATTAATATTATTATTATTATTATTTTGGGGGGGGGGAGGGGGGATGGTTGAGGGGAGAGCAGTGTCTTTAAGTCTCTGGGTTTTGTGTTTTATTATTATTATTATTATTATTATTTTTTGGGGGGGGATGGTTGAAGGGAGAGCATTGTCTTTAAGTCTCTGGGTTTTGTGTTTTATTATTAATATTATTGTTTTTATTTGGGGGGGAGGGGGGATGGTTGAGGGGAGAGCAGTGTCTTTAAGTCTCTGGGTTTTGTGTTTTATTATTAATATTATTATTTTTATTTGGGGGGAGAGGGGATGGTTGAGGGGAGAGCAGTGTCTTAAAGTCTTGGGTTTTGTGTTTTATTATAATTATTATTATTTATTATTATTATTGTTATTATTATTTATTTATTATTATTATTATTTTTTTTTTTGGGGGGGGGGGTTGAGGGGATGACACGAAACAGATCGTAAAACGAGGGTAGTAAGAATGGTAGATGTGAATGAATAAATACCTCGATCAATCGTGAATTCATTAAAATCAATTATTTAAGAAAAAAAAAAATCCTGTAAAACGTAAAAACAAAATAAGTCGTGGAAACATTAGAATAAACTGTAGTAAAGCGTTCAAACTAAATAACAATATATACACATATTGACAAATAAATAGTATATGATAAATCAATGCATTTCATAGTTTTACAAAAAAAAAAGTAACTAATTTCATACTTCCTCCATATAGAATACTAAAGTAGACCGTTGTGGTAACCGTGCAATATAGCTGCAATGTTACTTTCTGTCAACATTGGTTATAGGAATGTTTATCTTGTAGTATGACGTCAGCGTTGGTTACGGTTGACCTCGCAATATGACGTCAGCGTTGGTTACGGTTGACCTTGCAATATGACGTCAGCGTTGATTGCGGTTGACCTTGCAATATGACGTCAGCGTTGGTTGCGGTTGACCTTGCAATATGACGTCAGCGTTGGTTACGGTTGACCTTGCAATATGACGTCAACATTGGTTACGGTTGACCTTGCAATATGACCTCAACGCTGTTATACGGAAGGGTTTATCAAGCAAAATGACATTCACTTTGATTTCTCTCAGCCCTGGTTACCGAATTGTTGCTCTTGCAATATAACGTTTACAATGGTTTGCGGAAATATTGATGAATCATTATGGCAACGACGCGACGCTGGTTTCTCTCAGCGGTAGTTACGTGAATGTAACCGCCATTATATCAGACTTTCAAGAATGTGTCAATTATAGGATGGAGTTTGTGTCATTTTTGGAAAGAAATTGTTTTAGTGCACCAAAATGAAGAAGTGATAAGTGGATGGCATATGCAAATGATAAAGGAAATGCTGGTAGGTTGAGAGGAATAGATAAGAATGAAGGAATCGTCTTTTTAAATGGCATTTTTAAACATGGCGGCATAGGCGTTACTAAGGAAGCTGTTGTTTCAGTGATGAAATATAATGGTGCATTTTTGTTGGTCTGTACATACATATATACACACATACATACATACATACATACGCACACGCACACGCACATACACATACATACATACATACATACATACATACATACATACATACATACGCACATGCGCATACACATACACATACTCATACACATACACACACACACACGCATACATACATATATACTCATACACATACATGCACATACAAACATACATACATACATACATACATAAATATATTCCCAGTTAAATTGTAAAACGATAGCTAGGAATGTCAGGATTGGATGCCTGTTTTTCTTTTGTTTCTGAATTTGCCTTAATATTTCCCCCGTAATCTTCTTCTTCTTCGCCTTCTTCTTCTCTCTCTCCTTCTCCCTCTCTTCTTCCTCTTCATCTTCGTCTTCGTCTTCTTCGTCCTATTCTCTTCTTCTTCGTCTTCTCCTTCTTCTTCTTCTTCTTCTCCTTCTCCTTCTCCTTCTCCTTCTCCTTCTTCTCCGTCTTCTTCTTCTTCTCCTTCTCCTTCTCCTTCTGAGGTGCTGTTCATGATTTCTTGAAGGTGCGAAGGTTCAGACACAGAATTCTTTCAGAATTCTCGTACATAGGAGTCGACCCCCCCCCCCCTTGCATGGCGTGTGTAGACCTGTAACAGCCTCCTACCATGCACTTCACTGCATGGCTAGCGTCGAAGGAAGAACTGCATGAGCTCTGGGTTGGCGAACCGTCGGACAATAATAATAATTATTATTATTGTTATCATTATTGTTGTTGTTGCTATTATTGTTATTGTTATCATTATTATTATTGTTTTATTGTTATTATTATTTTATTATTATTATTGTTGATATTATCAATATTATCATCAGCTTTATCGTTATTACTGTTATTATTGTTATTATTACTATTATTTTTATCATTATCATTATTACTATTATTATTGTTATTATTACTATTATTATCATCATTATCA
>BOPN01000249.1:332500-335000 GCA_017312705.2 Penaeus japonicus
TATACTTGTGCTATGTTTGATTATTGTTATTATTATAGCAGGATTGAAATTTGCTAGATATGAACCCTTTACCATGCCGTCCACCTGTGTACAATAAGTTTCTTTATAGATACAAGAAACACGTCTGTAAAGTTTTTCTCACTAACCATGTCCTCTCTACTCTTCCAGGATGACATGATACCACGGCAGAGTCAAGAATGGAATGTTACCAAAATGGCGGAACGTCGTCGTTACAGCTGTCCGCCACGAACCTCCCCCCACCGCTGACGCGCACCTCCCAGGCCTCCAGCAACCCCTCCTCCCGGCTCTCCTCCCCCCACGAACCTCCCCACCGGCTCTCGCCCCAGGACGCTGGCTCCCCCCTGTCGTTCCGCGAGATTTCCCGCTGCCCCTCGAGCCATGAGCCCTCCCCCCGCCTGTCCCCGCAGCGAGGCGCCGCGCGGCTCTCCTTCCACGAGGGCGTCCCGATCCGGCTGTCGCCCCATGAGGCTGGCCCTCGAATGTCTCCGCGAGAGTATTCGTCGCGCCTCTCCCACGAATCGCTCCCCCGGTTGTCTCCCCACGAGCCAGGAGCTCGCCACATGCCCCATGGGCCAGGGGCCCTTCATCTCTCCCCCCATGAGCACGGGCGCCGCCTGTCTCCTCATGAAGCAGGTCCTCCTTGCATGTCACCGCAGGAACAGCACGCACACCGGATGTCACCTCATGACCCAGCCTCACACATATCGCCCCAGGAGCACGGGCATCGGATGTCGCCCCAGGAACACACCCACCGGATGTCGCCCCAGGAACACACGCACCGGATGTCACCCCAGGAGCTCCTGCATCGCATGTCGCCCCAGGAGCACGCACACCGGATGTTGCCCCAGGAGCACATCCATCGCATGTCGCCCCAGGAGCACGCACACCGGGCGTCGCCTCGGGATTCGGGGTCCCGCTTGTCCTCGCATGAGTCGTCGCCGCGACAATCTCCCCGGGACCAAAGCCCACGCTCGTCTGTCCACGAGTCGGGGCCTCTCCTCCCCCCCCACGAGCCCCTGCCGCGCCGGCTGTCCCGCGAGTCGGTGTCCCATTTGTTAATCCACGAGCCGCTGCCTCGAATCGCCTCGCACGAGTCTGTTCCGCGCGTGTCGTCCCACGAGTCCTCGGTGGGCGTGTCGCCCCACGAGCCCCACTGCAACTTCATCCACTCTTCCAACAGATCCTCGACCAACCACCACTCGTCGGACGGCTTCGTCAACCACCAGGCCACTCCGCACGTCAGCCCCGAGTCGCCCAAGTTGTCGCGGCGCGAGACCGACATATCTCTCAACCATGTCAAGCTGCAGGAGACGTACATCAACGTGGAGACCCTGGAGGAGCGGGAGGCCGAGAAGCAGCTCTCTCAGGCGTGGAAGAGGAAGCGGAGACGGTCGGTGGAGGCCACGATACCCGAGTACCTGAAGTCTGCGCCGCTCAAGCGCATCACTCACACGCTGGAGGAGAGCGTCTTGCTGAACTTCTTCGCCACCATCACAGAGGCTGTCCTCACCTGCGTCATCAGCGTGCCTCTGAGCCTCGCTCTGCTTCTGGCGCTGCCCATCGCCGTTATGGTGAAGGCCATGGGTGCTCTGTGCCAGGCGTCTGGGTGCCGTGGTTGCAAGACCTGTCACCATGACTATCTAGCGCCTCATGACGCACAGTTCCTCTTGCAAGACATTGACAATCATTCGGTGATTCACAGTGTCCTGATAATTGATGCGTCGATGAACTTGAAGCGCATTAAGCAGCTACTGGCGTCCCGGGTGGTCGAGGCCAAAAACGGTGCTGGCGGACTCATGTATCCGCGACTGACGCAGATGGTGTCGCAGGTGCCAGGAGGTCCTGCCTGGGTGCAGGACCACAACTTCAACCTTCACAATCATGTGTTCTCGGGCCCTTCCATAACCACAGAAGAAGCCCTCCAGAAGTACGTCAGTTCCCTCCTGTCACAGCCGCTGCCGCCCTCCCGGCCGCTGTGGGAGGTCATCGTCCTGCATGACTACGGGCGGAGCCACGACACGGTGCTGGTGTGTCGCCTTCACCAGTGCATCTCCGACGGCATCTCGTTGGTGCGCGTCCTGTGCCAGTCCCTCTCCGACAACCAGATCATGCACATTCCCCAGAAGCCCCATTTCGGGGGCATGACCTACGGCATGAACCTCATCAAGGCGGCGCTCGTGGGGCCTCTGACGGCGCTCACGTGGCTGTGGTGGTGGCGGCCGGAGCTCAATCCCCTCACGGTCAAGCGAGGGGCGGCCAAGCCTCGGCCGCGCGTCGCCAAGAGCGGCAAGTCGTCGTGCTGCGGCTGCAACCGGGAGATCGCGTCCAGCAGCTCGAGCGACGGCGGCGCGTACACCGTGTGGGGCGAGGACGGCGGCGACGGCCAGGTGGTGCTGTGGTCGGCCGGCATCTCCATGAACCGCGTGGTGCGCATCAAGCAGGTCACCCGGACGTGCCTCAACGACGTCCTCCTGGCGGC
>BOPN01000249.1:337500-340000 GCA_017312705.2 Penaeus japonicus
GCTATATGTATTCTTCTTCCGGCTACCATCACGGTTTCCATTTTTAGGTTGTGTTTTGTTTTTTTTCTACGATTTTTCTTTCGTCCACGGTTTTACTCTTTCGAAAATATCTTTTTTTTTTGGCTTAAAGGGTCTTGTGCGTTCGGAGAGAATGGTTGTGAACATGAAGGATTTTTTATGGGAGGAAAATCATGTAAACTTCACTAGCATCATCGTGATCATCATCTTCACCATCATCACCATCAATCACTCATTGTCTTCACTATCACTATCGCCAACACCATAACAATGATCTCCACTATGGATACCACCACCATCATCATCACCATCATCACCATCACCACCACAATCACTAATCACTACATGGACATAGCAGAGCGGAACCGTGAAGGAGAGTGACGGGGTGGGGGAGGGGGATATAGGGAGGGAACCACCCCCACCCCTCCAACCCCCGACACGCCCACCCCCGACACGCCCACGGAACGGAGGGCAGCGAGATTAATCGAGAGAGGGATCAGTGAAGAGGGATTAAGAGTAAATGATTATGAAATACGGTGAGTTAATGTCGATATGGGGGTGGACAGCGAAGGAGGAGGAAGAGGGAAAGGGTTGAGAGATAAGGAAGGGAAGGGGAGGTGGTGGAGAAGAGAGAAGGGAGGTGGAAGAGGCGGAGAAATGAGGAAGGGAAGGGGAGGAGATGGAGAAGAGAGAGGGGAAGTGGATAGTGAAGAAAGGGTAGTGGGATGGAGAGGGGAAGTGAAAGGGAGGAGGAAGAGGTGGAGAGATAAGGAAGGGGGAGGTTGAAGAATCGGAGAAGGGAGGAGAGAGGTGGAGAACGAAGGAAGGGATGGGCAAGAGGTGGACAGTGAAGCAAGAGGTGAGGTGGAGAGCGAAGATGGAGGGAGTGAGGAAAAGGTGGACAGCAAAGTAGAAGGAAAGAAAACGGACAAATAAAACATATTGGGAAAAAAAAAAAAAAACGTAGTGAAAATGTGTAGAAGAGAGAGATCGAAAGAAGTGACAAGGAAATTATAATACTAGTATTTATTGAAAAAAAAACAACACATAATGCGAAGGGCATTAGTATAAAAAGAAATATTTAAGACACACCACTTCAAAAGAGCGCCATCTCACACGTGCAAACAGTCGTAAAACAAAAACAAAAACAAAAAAAACGCATCACACCATCCGGAAAGTTGAGTTGAGACATAACACTCAACAGTAACAGTAGCAGTTCCAGCACCAGTAAGTTGCAAAGATGAACGATACTTCTTCCCCCGAACTCGCGAAGCTCCGAACTCGCGAAGCTCCGAACTTGTGAAGTTCAGAACTCGCGAAGCTCCGAACTTGTGAAGTTCAGAACTCGCGAAGCTCCGAACTTGTGAATCGTAATGCACTCCCTTTCCCTGCAAGAACTTCCCCCAAGACCCCCCCCCCCCCCCCCAGGGAGCCATTAAAGAAAGATGTGATCGCACGTTGTATGTCATTGAAAGAGCATCGTATATTGGGGTTTATCAACTGCCGCAATGGCTGGCTTCCTGTGCTCGCCGCTTTGATCAGGGTTGCGTTATCGAAGCCACGCGCAAAGTGGGTTTTGTAATAGGATTTTGTTTTTTTTGTTTTTGTAAATTGAGGGGGCTGTTCGTAGCGGTTAGTTTGGTTCGGAACGGTTCGTAGCAGTACGAGACGGTTCATGTCGGTTCATGACGGGTCTTGGTGGTTTGGAACGATTCGTTAGCGGTCCTGGGCGGTTCATGACGGTTCGTGGTGGTTTGGAACGATTCGTTGGCGGTCCTGAGCGGTTCATGACAGCTCGTGGCCGTTCATGGTGGTCCGAGATGGTTCATGACGGTTCTTGGCGGCGGTTCGAAACGCTTGGTTGGAGGTTCCCCGAGACGGCGGCTGTGGGAATAAATTGGAAAGTGAGATAAGAATGGGCGGGACGCGACCGATAAGAAAACAGAAGAGAAGAGAAAGAGAGAGAGAGAGAAAAAAAAGAAAAGAAAAATCAAACGTAAATTACCCCAAGTTTCAGTGTGCAAAATGAATTACGGGATTTCATGGTCATTTGCTCCCTCGTCCGATAGGTTCACAAGACAAGGAATCGAGGAGTGAATTCGCACAGGCTTTGGACTGTAAAAGTGACTCGTCCATTCAAGCTCGTTTTTTGTCATGAAACTTAATCGAGTAATAAATGGACTAGATGTGGTTGTTCGATATAGTTTATGGAGTCTTCGGAAAGCCATGAATTTGAGGTTTTGTGAGGCTGGGGACAAGGTGAGAGAGGGAGAGTGATGTTTTGTGAGGCTGGGGACAAGGTGAGAGAGGGAGAGGGAGGTTTTGTGAGGCTAGGGACAAGGTGAGAGAGGGAGAGGGAGGTTTTGTGAGGCTGGGGACAAGGTGAGAGAGGGAGAGTGGGGTTTTGTGAGGCTGGGGACAAGGTGAGAGAGGGAGAGGGAGGTTTTGTGAGGCTGGGGACAAGGTGAGAGAGGGAGAGGGA
>BOPN01000249.1:352500-353802 GCA_017312705.2 Penaeus japonicus
GTGCACCTGTTCCGTTGCAGTGACGGATCTTGTTATGTGTTCTTTCATTTGGACATACGGTCAGGTCATCTGCTTAGCTATTGATTATTGCGTTGGTAGGAATGCGAGAGATGTCCCTTTTTCTTTTCTTTTTTTGGCGTATTTTCGTATATTTGTCAGGGCTTCCGTTGGTGATTCGGCATCGCTGTGTCATCCTTCAGTATGTAGTCACCATACAGTGTGGCACCATAAGCATCCTTTCATCATGTAGCGCCGCCACCAGCACCATACCCTCAAACCACAAGCGCCGTTTCATCCACTTAGCGCAGCCATAACCCTATCACCGCTAGCTATCGTAGAAATCCAATAGCCTGATATCAATCTGCAATTGCCCTAATCAAGATCAACGGTCAATTGACTCGACTCGGTTCGGCTCGCGGATTGCACACTCGCATCCGCTGACCTGACCTTCTCAACGGACTCGTGACTCATGGGCCTTCCTCCCCTGTACCCCTACCCCTTCCCCCTTCCCCTGTACCCCTTCCCCTTCCCCTGTACCCCTTCCCCTTCCCCTTCATCAGCTCGAAGATGAAATGACAGTTATCATCACCCTCGCTGCAACTCATCGCCGCGCAAACCTTCCGAGCACAATGGAGCTAATTAGAAGTTCGACGATTATATTCCTCAGCGGCAGGAGCGAGCAGTAATTATGGCCTTTGTGAGCGAAGGAACGAACGGCAATCACAGCCCTGGCGCCGACAGCAGCAGCTTCGCGAATGACAGGACGAAACTCCTGCCAGCTTCGGATTGATCTTCGCGGCTCCATTCAGCGGCAGATTGACAACCACTGCTCTTGCCCAACTCGAGAGGAGTCTCCGGCGAGGGATGCTGAGATCTCCGGCTGCGCATCCGCTTAGTTCCGCTTGGGCCGACGAGCTCGGGTCGTCGTGTCGCTGGGAGGCATAACTGCCCCTCTTGCATGCCTTCCTGTTTGCACCCTTACATGCCTTCCTGTTTGCACCCTTGCATGCCTTCCTGTTTGTACTCTTGTATGCCTTCCTGTTTGCTTCCCCTTGCATGCCTTCCTATTTGCTTCCCCTGAATGCCTTCCTGTTTGCTTCCCCTTGTATGCCTTCCTGTCTGCTTCCCCTTGTATGCCTTCCTGTTTGCTTCCCCTGCATGCCTTCCTGTCTGCACCCTTGCAAGCTTTCTTGTCTGCTCCCCTTGTATGCCTTCCTGTATGCTCCATGTATACCTACTTGCATGCCTTCCTGTATGCCCCCTTGTATGCCTTCCTGTTTGCCTCCCCAGCCTGCCTCCCAG
>BOPN01000249.1:354424-356924 GCA_017312705.2 Penaeus japonicus
CCCCACCCCCCCGCCGGTCCTTGCTTCATCGGTTACGCTTCATCCGGGGCCCTTGACCATCACCTTACGCTCTCTGAGTGGCCCTCACCCTACCTTTTCGGTATCGGTTTCATGTACCTGCGTAACATTTGACTTTCAATTGCATACTGCAAAGGGGTGTGCCATTGATCGCAAATGCATGAATGAGCTACTAGGTATATCTTACTAGTTACCTTACTAGCGCCTTCCTTAGAGTCATCTACGATTTAATACGATTTAATATATCATCGCCCTAGTGACTTGATCGTAACTTACAGAAATACTTACAACATGAATCCCAAGTAGCGTAAGTACATAAGAATACAGAATAATGATGACTGACAAGAGAACACGGAGTAAGTACCGAGTTAGTACCGTGCCCACTTGCCCAGTAACAAACACCTCACATGACCTAACCAACCTTAACAGGGTGTGACCATCCATCACTGTCACACGAACTCATTATGATAACTATTCGTCATTCGTCATTCGTCATTCTCCAGTCGCAGGGATCATCAACAAAGACATTGCTACTGCAAGAATGAGGTTCGTGTAGACATGAGTACTTACATGGATGCAATCATACTGTGTAAACACGTACACGCAGATACGTCAAGATGCTAAAGGAAGAGAGGGAGGGGGGGAGAGAGGGAGATAGGGAGAGGGAGAGAGAGAGAGAGAGAGAGAGAGAGAGAGAGAGAGAGAGAGAGAGAGAGAGAGAGAGAGTGTGAGAGAGAGAGAGGGAGAGAGAGAGAGAGAGAGAGAGAGAGAGAGAGAGAGAGAGAGAGAGAGAGAGAGAGAGAGAGAGAGAGAGAGAGAGAGAAGAGAGAGAGAGAGAGAGAGAGAGAGAGAGAGAGAGAAGAGAGAGAGAAAGATAGAGAGAGAGAGAGAGAGAGAGAGAGAGAGAGAGAGAGAGAGAGAGAGAGAGAGAGAGAGAGAAGAGAGAGAGAGAGAGAGAGAGAGAGAGAGAGAGAGAGAGAGAGAGAGAGAGAGAGAGAGAGAGAGAGAGAGAGAGAGAGAGAGAGACAGAGAAAAAGAGATAAGATGCAAAAAATAACAACCAAATAAATAAAGCAAAGGGGAGAAAGAAAGCGAGAGACACACTGAGAGAGCGAGAGAGATCGAGAGAGCTGTCTCGCAGAAAGCGTCTCTCGTGACACCGCCATCTTTCACGCAGGACCACAATACCTGTCGCTATTACTTTGTTGTCGCTGGCATTCGCGACCCTCGACTCGCCGTCACGGACCACCACTAGGGGTCGTCGTAAGTCGTCCGGGAGATGGGCGATGTTACGACCTCAACTACCCGTAGAGGGGATCCTAACTGGGTCGTCCTGGAGATAGACGACTACAACTACACCCTCCCTTGACTATGACTTGCCTACTCTTAGTTACGACTACTTTGTACTACGACTACTGCCTTAAACTACGACAACCCTTGGTTATTATTTCCTTTAAGTACGGCTAATCTTAGCTACGACCACATCTAACTACGATTCCCACTTAAACTACGACTACCTTCGGCTATTACGACCTTTAAGGACGACTCCCCTCAGCTCCGACCACCTTTAACTACGACCACCTTGAAGTACGACTACCCTAACCTTCAACGCCCATAAATAACAAACTAGAACAACTCCTCTGTTAGTGTTCTTCCTCCCTGTTGATGTCTTGGAAGTTCTTAAGAAAATGGAGCCTCCTTGAAGCTCTGAGAGTCGTACAATCAACGCCATCTAGTAACAGAAGCGTAAATCTTGTCGTAATTGTTATGAGACACGACCATCGCTCACGACTTGACAACGACGCGCCCGCATCATATGTGTGAGGGTCTTGTATAGCGGTAATGGTGGTAGTGGTGGTGGTTGTGATAATGATGATGACGATGGTGAAGATAAAACATACGAAATAAAAATAAGTAAAAGATGAAGAAGAAAAAAAGTATATAATAAAATAAAACATGAATCTCAAATATATATATATATATATATATATATATATATATATATGTACATATATATATACATATATATATACATATATATATATATATATATATATAACAAGGCCAAACACAACCACAGGAACCACGGAGCACAGCAAGCGAAAACCCCCTACCCCCCTACCCCCCTCCCCACCGTCATCCCCACCACCCCGACCCAAGCAACCATGTGGGAGAAATAGGGGGGAGGGGGGTTGTAAGGGAGACGAAAGTATTTTTGTGAGAGGTGGTTGTGAGGGAGAAATAAGTGTGTTATGAGGGAGTGGGATGGTGGTTGTGAGGGGGAAATAGTGGGAGTTGTGAGGGAGATATAAGCGGAGGGTTGTAAGGGGGAGAGGGAGTGAGTCTTCCTAAGGGTGTAAGTGTGACGGAGAGAGAGTGTGATTATCAGGGAGAAGACCGGGAATGTTTCTATAGGGGGAAGGGTCGGAGGGGTGGGGGTGAGGGAGAGAAGGTGTGAGGGAGAAGAGGGGATAGATGAGAA
>BOPN01000249.1:361924-364424 GCA_017312705.2 Penaeus japonicus
AACATCACGTGAGACACAAACACCGACGCGGAAATGGCACACACACGCGAAAAACTAGATTCGCTGAGTTACGATGAACTCAGCATATCAGCCAAGGGGGGAGGCACGACTGCAGTGGGGTGGTTTTGGACGACCTGCGGGTGGTCGTGGGTGTTGTAGTGGCGGTGGTGTTGCGGTCGTTGGTGTTGTGGTTATGGGGGCGATTAAGTTAGTGAGTAATGAAAGAGAATAAGAGAGAGAAAGCGGAGGGAGGGAGGGAGGGAGAGAATGAGAGGGAGAGATAAATAGATAGATATATAAATAGAGAGACGAAGGGAGGGAGAGAATGAGAGGGAGAGATAGATAGATAGATAGATACAGAGAGAGAGATAATGAGAGGTAGATATAAACAGATAGATAGACATTTAAATAGAGAGACGGAGGGAGAGAGAGAGAAATAGAGAGATGGGGAGAGAGGATAAGAGAGAGAGATTGATAAAATGATAGATAGAGAGAAAGAGAAAGATATATAAATAAATAAACATATATATATATATATATATATATATATATATATATATATATATATATAGAGAGAGAGAGAGAGAGAGAGAGAGAGAGAGAGAGAGAGAGAGAGAGAACCCAACCCACCCAAAGCAAGCAAACAAACAAGCAAACAAACAAAACGAAAAGACCCCCCCACGAAAAAGTACCCTCCATTTCCCATTCGTCATAGGAAGGCGAAGGAGGAACCAGGTGGGGAAACGACTTCACTCGCGACCGTTGTGTAAGTTTGGCAGCTGTTGCAGGTTGCGGTTTAACCACGAGTGTTGGTGATGTCACTGAGGGGAGAGGGGGGGATGGGGAGGAGGGAGAGGGAGAGGGAGGAGGGAGGGGCAGGGGAGGGGGCAGGGGAGTGGGGTGTGGTGAGGAGGAGGGGAGGGATGGGGGAGTGGGGGGAGGGAGGGGAGAATTGAAGGGAGGGAAAATGGGGAGAGTGGAGGGGAGGGGAGAGGGAGGAGTGGGGGGAGGGGATGGGGAGAGAGGGGAGGGGAGGAGGGGAGGAATTAGGGGGAGGGGTGCGAGAGGGAGGGGCAGGTGAAGGAGGGGGGGAGGAGAAGGGAGACTGAGGGAGGGTGCGAGAGGGAGGGGCAGGGGGAGGAGAAGGGAGACTGGGTGAGGGTGCGAGAGGTAAGGGAGGGAGGAATAGTGGGAAGGGTGTGGAGAGGGGGAGTGAAGGAATACGGGCGAAGGGGGGAAAGAGCGATAAGGGCAATAAATATGATACGGGGGAGTAAAATGAGGGAACATACGGGTTGAGAAAAGAAGAGGGGAAGAACTTAAAAATAATGAATAAATACCAACAGAAAAGGAGTATGTGATAACGAAAGAGACAAAAAAAAAATGCCAATGTAAAAAGGGAAGAAAAGAAGAGACAAGAGGAGGAGAGAAATAAACAAAAGATGGAGAGACTTAGAAGAGGGAGGGAGGAAAGGAAGAGAGAAAGGGAAGTGAGAGTGAGGGTTAAGGAGGGAAGCGAGAGAAAGGTGAGAGAAGAGAGGAGAGTAATGGAGAAGGGATTGAGAGAAAGAGAGAGTGAAGGAAAAGATAGTAAGGTGAGGGAGTAAGAGAAGAGGGAATGAGAGAGAGAGAGAGAGAGAGAGAGAGAGAGAGAGAGAGAGAGAGAGAGAGAGAGAGAGAGAGAGAGAGGAGAGAGAGAGAGAGAGAGAGAGAGAGAGAGAGAGAGAGGGGGGGAGGAACGAGGAAAAAAGGGGGGAGAAGGGAGTGGGAGAAGGAGAGGGAGAGGGAGAAGGCGAAGGGGAAGCGATGCCAACTCAAAGCGTAAGTTGCGATGCCAAACGCCTGACGTACCCTCTCCCCCCCCTCCTCCCTTCCTCCTCCCCTCCCCTCCCCACCCGTGCCTCTACACCCAGGTACTCTTATGTCACCGACTGAGATACCCACGGCCCAATCCCGCGGCCCTCATTACTCGCGAAGGCGTTTTCACTCTGACTTGTAGAGTTTTAAGAGTAAACTTTTAGAGGTCCTGAAATAGGATTAATGGCAGCCTGACGCGGGTATATTTTTTTCCCTTCTATTTCTTCTTCTCTTTCTCGCTTCTCATCAGAGGAAATGTACTTTCGAAGGGTATGTATGTATAAGTTGGAAAAAAGGTAAAAAGGTACGTCCTTCTAATGCTAGTGTGAGTGAGTGAGTGAGTGAACGAGTGGGCGAGGGAGTAAGTGAACGAACCCATATAAATATTTGCCCGGAAATAAACAAATAAAAGCGAGACTGAATGAGCGAATGAATGAATGAAATACAAGACGAATGAATGAATAAATTGCTAAAAGGGGATTGGCAGACTTAACCAAAAAAATAAAAAATAAAAAATGCAGTGATGAAAATAAAAGCTTAACAAAGAAACTCTTCCAAATATTGTGTTGACGAACTAGTATTTTCAGCAGGTAACCGTTAATATTTTCAGCAGGTAACGGTTAATATTTTCAGCAGGTAACCG
>BOPN01000249.1:384424-391924 GCA_017312705.2 Penaeus japonicus
CTCTCTCTCTCTCTCTCTCTCTCTCTCTCTCTCTCTCTCTCTCTCTCTCTCTCTCTCTCTCTCTCTCTCTCTCTCTCTCACTCTCGTTCTCTCTCTCTCTCTCTCTCTCTCTCTCTCTCTCTCTCTCTCTCTCTCTCTCTCTCTCTCTCTCTCTCTCTCTCTCTCTCTCTCTCTCTCTCTCTCTCGTGCATTGGGCGTGATGTGTTGTGAGATAACACGGCCAGCTGGCCTGATGATCCTTTCGTATAAAACGTATTCACATTTAAGCGTCTCTCGGTTACACAAGCGCCGTCGGTCGCCCAGCTGTTGGATATTCCAAGAAGCAATGATGAACAACTTCGGTGTGCAATTTCTTTCGTTTTTACTTAAGATTTGCAAGGTGGACTTCATGAAGTGTGCGCGTGTGGGTTTGATGACTTCATGGTAATAAAAAAATAAAATAAATTAAGAAATAGAAGGAGTTTGACCGCGTATGTTTATTTGTTTTTCTTGTTTATTGCGTGTGTGAGGTTGTGATGATACTAATTATCACCTTACCGATATACGTACACGGAAATACACTTTTTACCTCCGCTGGCATGTATGTATATGTGTGTATATTTGCGTTCTCTCTATGGACGTGAGTTTGTCCGTGTGAGCGTAGAGAGCACAACAGAACAACCTCACCTGACACCTCATGTATTCACGCAGCTGTGTGTGTGTACATGGCTGTGTCGTCTCCTGTGTCGTGTCTAGCCTCTTTGTATACATCCTCGATGTGACACCTGACACCTGGAAGACCCGCTACGATCCCTTTATCCGTGACGATTCATATAACATGTTTTAGCCCAAAATGGAAATATGACAGAAAAATATATAAAAACCTTATGAAATATATCGCATTTCGCAAATATGAAAAGGAGGAAAAATACCAGATAAAATATAAAAAAAATATATATATATCTTGTATCTATCTACGTATTATATTTAAAAACAGATATATCATTGTACACACACACTCACACACACACACACACACACGCACACACACACACACACACACACACACACACACACACACACACACACACATATATATATACACATATATATACACTCAACCTAAAAAAATCCACAAAAAAACAACAGCAAACAAACAAAGAGGCTGAGGCTCTCTCTCTCTCTCTCTCTCTCTCTACATCTCACTTCCTTTCCAATAGAGAGGCCAAAGTTCAACCTCGAGCCTCATCAGCGTGAAACGATGTACTACCCATAAGATGTACAATACTATACGAAAGGGAAGTGGGGGTGGGGAAGTGGGGGGGGGGAGAGGGGGAAAATGAGGTCTTTGTACTTTCGATGAACAGAAGGTCTGAAAGGGCAAGCAGTGGCAGTTTGGCAGTTTTGGAGTGAATCAAAGTTTACGGGTTTCATTCTGTGGGTGACAAGAAGGCTGGGTGGGTGGGGGTGGAGGTGTCTGGAGTTGGAGTGTGGGGTCAGGGGGTGGGGTGTGGGGTCAGGGGTGGGGTTGGGGTTAGGGGTAGGGGTAGGGTCACATCACACCACTGCTGCGGTCTTGTTTCTTTCTTTCTTACTGTTTTTCCTATTGTTGTATCTTCGTTTTTTTCCACACCTTCGTGTTTAGTCAGTCTTTCTTCCTCTGTTCCTCTCTCTATACCCTCCTTCTCCCTCTCTCACTCTTCTTCCCTATCTTTCTCTCCTTTTCCTCCTCCCTCCTTCTCTCACTCCTTCCATCTCTCTCCTCCCACCCTCCCACACCTACCCCCCCTTCTCTCTCTCTCTTTCACACACCCACCACCATCCCCACCCCCACCCACCCACACACTCCACCCCCCACACCCCCCACACATACACACCCCCACCCACCCCCCACACCCACACACCCTAACCCACCCCCACCCACACCCACACCCACAAGTACGAGACGACAGCGCCTGGCTCGGTCCTATCTCCATTATGCGGTGACGGACAACGGGGTAACAGGACACGTTATTCATTGTATAAGGAGAAAGAAGAAGGGAAGAAGGGAAGAGAAGGAGGAGGATAAGGAGGATAAGGAGGAGGAGGAGGATTGGGGGGGGGGTGAGGAGGATAGGGAGGGGAGGGTGGTGGTGGAGGATAGGGAGGGGGAGGAGGAGGAGAGTGGGGGGAGGAGGAAGAGGAGGATAGAGAGGGGAGGGGGAGGGGGAGGGGGAGGGGGAGGAGGAAGATAGGGAGGGGGTGAGGGGGGTGAGGATGAGGGGAGGGGGAGGAGAAAAGAAAAATAAGAAAATAGAAGAATGGAATGAAGAATATGAAGCAGAAAAAAATAAGAAGAAAATAAAAGAAGAAAAAAAAAGAAAAAAAGAAAGAAAGAAAGAAAGAAAAGAAAAAAAGAAGAGAAACGAGAATGAGAAGGAAGGAAAGTGACCAAAGACCCGAAAGGTTCTGGAATATTCTTTTTTCTCTTTTGTTTTCGTCTGTAATTCTCTTTGCTCATTTCTTAAATTTATCATATAGTATCTATCTATCTATATATCTATCTATATATATATATATATATATATATATATATATATATATATATACATATATATATATATATGTATATATACATACATATATATATATATATATATATATATATATATATATATATATATATATATATATATAAACCATCTGTTTTACCTCTCACACTTTTTCTCTCTTGCATATGCAACCACGCTAAGCACACACACATACCCATTTAGGTGTTGAATGTTTACGTTCCCACGTGGGCGCCCATCCCCCTCCTCCTTACCCCCCTCACCCTCCCTACACCCCTCTACCAAGTCTCTAAACATTAACGCCCGCTCCAGTGTTCACGTGAGGTGCGTGGGCGGGCAATCTTGGGCATGGGCGTGTGATGAATACAGGAGGACAAAGATGAAGCCTTCTCAGGACCACTTCCGGTTGTGGGTTGAGTGTCAATAGATTCTGCACACATCCTCTTGCGCGGACTCAGGTAGAGCGGTCACGTCATGTGGGACTGGGTTTTTCGTTTAAGGGACACGCACATACACAAATACATTATATTTCTATATAAATATATACTTGAATAAATAAATCATGTGTGTGTGTGTGTGTGTGCGTGAAGAGAGAGAGAGAGAGAGAGAGAGAGAGAGAGAGAGAGAGAGAGAGAGAGAGAGAGAGAGAGAGAGAGAGAGAGAGAGAGAGAGAGAGCGAGAGAGAGAGAGATTCCAATAGCTACAAGCTGCCTAAAGACAAGAACGCCTGGTATCCGGGGAATCTACTTTTGACACAGACAAATACCACAAACATTGAAAGCTTTGGCATACTTCGTTCTTCAGTGCTCTCAAAGCATTCTTTTCTACCCAACTAAACGGAACCGCTGAAGAAATTTACAGGTGAGAGATAGCTTCTTAATCTGATTAATAAGGTTAATTAAGTTTAATCATTAACTCGCGCTGATATAATTTCGGCTTTAAAAGGAACTTATCACAAGCGAACAACCGCGTGACGTCATCACCGCGAACCAATTAAACGTCGACCTATATTTGGCGCGAAAACTGGAGAGTCGGACGCCCACCTGACCATGACTCAGCGAATATGACTTCGAATTTATATACACCGGAAAATCATCTGGGATCTTTCTATGAGAAACTGTCTTACAAGATATCAAAATCTTGGAAAAAATAAATTCTCGTAACCGCGTGACCTAAATACCGAAAACAAAAATACTCTCTCAGTCATCAGCCAAGTCGACGTGTTGAAACGTTTACACATAAGCGACCTTGGTTTGTCTGAGTCATTTAAATATAGACCGATGACTTTTCGGCGGCTGTCTTGAGACCCACTTTTAAGAGTCTTGGGGGAAAAACGGTTATTCTAAGCCCTGTGGATCTAAATACTTAAAAAGAATATTTACTCGTTTAAAATACGGTCTGCAAAAATACTAGGATTACACAAAAAATGGTGCTGCTTTCCAGATTAAGGCTGTAATGTCTCATAAATCCTAAAAATAGTTTGCAAGTTGATACCTCGTTTGCAACTCGATATGCAACAGCGTAGGAATTGAATAAATCGCCAAAAAATAAAATAACGAAACAAAATTAAAAATGAACAAATAACAGGACCTTGTAAAAAATCTCCATAAAAGGAATCTATTTATAAGAACTGGTTAAGGCTATCCAATACCATTAACGGAAACAAGATACTTATCTTTTTTTTTTAAACTCCAAGCTTCTAAGTATCCCCTCTATTAATTTAAAATTCATCACTTACCATATACCTCATCACAAGCGGTTTCATCACAGCCTAACAAACAAGAGGAATGAACAGCGCATCTAATAAAGCTTTTATTGACAGGAGGAAGTATACCATAATGTAGGCCAATATCAAGGCATGGCTCAAGTGTCATCAATATAATACAGTCAGGTTATTGCTCTCTCTTGCACCGGGATTGCGCTGTCCTTGTTTGTGTCTACTGCTTATTCGGTGAGGACATGATTGCACGTTGTATATATATTGGTATGTGTGTATGTATGTATTCGTGGAGCTGTATGTATGTATTTTAGATGTAATATGTGTATGTAGGCCTATACATGGGTACACAAACACGAAAACACAAACACAGACACAGATACAAACACAGATACAAACACACACACACACACAAACACACACACAAAGACCAATACAAACAACAAACAAAATATACCGTTAAATAACGGAAAAAATCGGTACAGAATGCTATCCCGTTTTTCTCAGCGTTAAAAAACTTGCCAGGTTAGACCAATAAACTGCAAGACGGGGTTAACAGCCTTTCACTTTAAATACCTTAAACATCAGTGCTCAAGGATAAACAAGTAAATAAATAAATAAAGACAGATAAATAGCCTCCACTAGAGAACTTGATAGCACTTGTAAATAAAGTCAAGAGGTAATGATTACGTACAATGGCCAGTGAAAAAAAAAATCTACTTGTGTTTGTACTTGAGTCTGTAAATAAAAAGAAACAGCTGACCCAAACACTAGGCAAGGTGCAATTGCAAATATATGAATGCTTTGCAATCGAAGTTCTAGGATTTGAAAGAGAGTAAACATATTTACAAGGTATTTATTTGAAGTTTATGTATAAACTTCCCGTTATATTTGCATTTTTTTTTTTTTAAGAATGTCTACTTTGAGTTGGCGATGATTGAACAATTATTAATATGCTGAACACTGCTAATACCAATATTACAATTACAAAGTAGCAACACAAAAAAAAAAAAAAAAAAGATTGAATTAGCCGGATTAATCATCAAGGTTAACCAACGTCCCTTTTTGGGCTATAGAATGATATTAATTTGCAAATCAAACGACGTTGAAAATAACTAAAACTAAGATCATTAAACCTACTGGTATCAAGAACAAGTTACCATTCTAATAATACTCAAAATAAAAACGTCAAAGGGCAAAGCACGGATCCAAAACAAACACGTTCTTTGGCGCGTAAACTGTTTATTAATGGCGCTGTTTTCTCTTTGTGTTTATCTTCGAACCAACACGTTCAGAGTGAAGATCTAAGAACCTACCAACCAGGGTTCTATTCTCTGGGTTATGGTGAATTATTACACTCTCTGCGTTATTATGGTTTATTATCTTTAACCTTCCGTTTCGTGTTTTTGTTATGGTGACTCGATCTGCTTAATCTGTATGTCTCGGCCATTCCTCTTTCTCTCTCTCTCGATCGCTCTCTCTCTCTCTCTCTATCGCTCTCTCTCTCTCTCTCTCTCTCTCTCTCTCTCTCTCTCTCTCTCTCTCTCTCTCTCTCTCTCTCTCCCTCCCTCTCTCCCTCCCTCCCTCCCTCCCTCCCTCCCTCTCTCTCTCTCTCTCTCTCTCGCAAACACCAACATATGTGAATATGCTGTCCCATAAGCAACATTCTTTAATGTTTGTATGGCGGGTCCATTGCTATTTATCAGCAGCGCTAGTCCGATATGTAGGGGAAGATACATAATTTACAAAGCTATATGCACACACACACACACACACACACACACAAACCCACCCATACACAAACAAACAAACAAGCACACATCTGATCCACCCTCAGCTGTCAGCACCCATAGCTATCAGTGCGTGTCATCACCCTCACACCTCACTCCTGGACATAGGCCTACCACCCCCATCCCCACCCCAACCCCTCCCCTAATTTGACCTTGGGCGACCCTGCTTCCTCCTTCCACCCACCCACTAACTAACTAAAGCGAGGCGAGCCTATCTAATCGAATATGAATAATTCACACGCTCCTTTGATGCTAGAAACATCCGGGTAGAGACACAAGTTCTATGAATAATGATGGGCATAGTTGTAGGTGTATCTTATGAATAATAATGATGTTGATGGTGATGATGATGATGATGATGATGATGATGATGATGATGATACTAACGATAACAACTATTGATGAACAGAACAACAACAGCCATTGATACCTTTGTGATAGCAGTGATAAAATTGATTATACGAATTACAAATGAATCAGCGATCGCCAGGATGACAATATTTGAAATCGTTAATCTTATCATTTTTATATATCAGCAAACATATAACAAGAGAAGTCCTAATGCCTCTATTTCTACACGCGTGCATACACGTAAGTTCATTTATGTGTGCAATTGCATGTGGATCTACGTGGTCATGTATATTCTCTCGCGAGACTATTGAAGTATGCACACACATGTAGACCGACAGTCCGACATGCACAGAAGCTATACTACCACTGATGAAAACCATTGCATCGTGCATTTGAAAGTTGTTGATGCAGATGGCCCCTTGAGTTCGAGCGCTTGTTTTGTGAGAACACAGACTCACTTACCAACGTCAGCATCTCCCTGTCACCTTTCTTGCTGACCATCGTGTCCTGACAACAGTGAGGCTCAAAATATGTGGCCGGGGAGATACACATAATGGCAGATATAACTGATGAAAATACGGAAGCATCACAAGAGGTTTTAATTAATGCTTACTCTTACTTGCGCGCCATCACTCGGCTATCATGAGATGTTCACTTACCTGTAAAGAAATAAAAAAAGATGTATGAATACCTAGAACAATACACATGGACATAAGAACATATTTAGAATACTACACATGGAGAAAAAGATCTAATAGTTGGAAGGACAGGTGTCAGAGGAAGAATAAGAGAAAGAGGAGAAAGTGAAGAGCTAAGAAGAGTTGGAAGAACAAATGATGGAGAAAATTGATTTGTAAACGAAGGAGGAAGAAGAGGAAGGTGAAAAAGAAGAGAAGGAGGAAGAGAGGAGGGAAGAAGGTGAAGGAGGAAGAAGGAGGATGTAGAGGATGAGAGAAAAGAAGAGAGAGAGAGAGAGAGAGAGAGAGAGAGAGAGAGAGAGAGAGAGAGAGAGAGAGAGAGAGAGAGAGAGAGAGAGAGAGAGAGAGAGAGCGAACGAAAGAGAGAATAAGAGAAAGAAAGACAGAGAGCGAGAGCGAACGAAAGAGAGAATAAG
>BOPN01000249.1:396924-401924 GCA_017312705.2 Penaeus japonicus
CTATTTCTTAAACATATAAACCTACGAACGGATACCAGTGCTATTTCATGTTTGTTTATGATATTCCTAGCCCTCCTGGTGGCCTCTTCTCTATAACCCTGCGCTCAGAACAGACGAAATACGAATAAAATAAGATACGCTTTTTGCAACAATAGAATTAGCCTCATGTCTATGCACGTAAAACAAAATGCACAACTATCGCTATCCCAAACATGTCCGCCGGAGATTCCAAGTGTAATCCCTCGGCTATTTTAAACACGCTAAGCTCTATCAAAGAAGAAGAAGGAGGAGGAGGAGGAGATGAAGGAGGAGGAGGAGGAGATGAAGGAGGAGGAGGAGGAGATGAAGGAGGAGGAGGAGGAGATGAAGGAGGAGGAGGAGGAGAAGAAGAAGAAGAAGAAAGAGGATGAGGAGGAGGAGGAAAAGAAGAAGAAGAAAAAAAATGAGAAGAAGTAGAACGAGAGGAAGATGAAAAAGAAGAAGAAGAAGAAGAAAGAGAAGAAACAGAAGAAGCAGAAGAAAAAAAGAAGAAAAAGTAAAAGTAAGCAGAAAAAGAAGGAGACGAAATACAGATATAACAACCGTATTAGGGAGGAGGGAGGGCGATAGGCACCTCGATGGAACCAGCCCCCTAGTGTCATCTGGCGGCCGCTGGCATCCCTCCACTTGGCGCCCACACCTGAGGCAAGTCAAGGCCGAGCAAGAGCTGACTTACAAGGGGGAGGCAGGGCAGGCGGTGAGACGCACGTACGTATGTACACACGCACACGTAAACGTATGCACACACACACACACACACACTCACGCACGCATACACGGTCACACACACACGCACGCATACACGGACACACACACACACTCACTCACGCACGCATACACGGACACACGCACACACACACACACACACACACACACACACACACACACACACACACACACACACACACACACACACACACACACACACACACACACACACGCACACACACACACACACACACAAATCATAAAGTATAAAAATACTATTACGACCATCCATATTCCTAATGTTGTCATCATTTCTATTATTACTGCTGAATAACAGACAGCAAGAATGGTAGAGTAACAGCGATACTGATGATAACTTGATGATAACGGTGTGGATAAAAGGGATAACAGTTATACTGAAGATCAAAAGAGTCACAATAATTAAGAATGACAGCAATAACAATACAAATGATAATGGCAACTATAATAAAAAAAGCAAAGAAAAAATAACACTAAAAATATATATATGTATATACATATATATATATATATATATATATATATATATATATATATATATATATATATATATAATACTGAAACATCAATAACACCTCAGAAGTATACATCAAAATACCCAAATAAACAACAAATCAATAAATTTAATTCTAAACAATCTAAAGATCACCCGAAGACAACAACAACAACAAAAACACAACAACAAAAAAATCATAATCAAAACAGATAAGACAACAACAACAAAAACAACAATGATAATAACAATAACAATAACAAATAAATGCAACACAGAGTCTCTCCCCCTTGCAATGCCCATTAACAACAGGAAGCGAATAATTAAAACACATCAACGCAATTAAGGTTGATATAGTGGCTTTGAAACAAACAAACAAAATATGTGGAATCTATCAATTGGATAATGATGATGAGAATAATTACTATGGTGATGATGATGATAATAATGATAATGGTGAAGATAAGGATGATGATGGTGATGATGACGGAAACAATACTAAAAATGATAATAACGATAGTAATAACAATGTTTGAATACGAAGTAAAAGTTCTTCTTTGTTTTGGATATATAATTCCATATGCATAATTCATACAGATGAATAAAATATTGAAATTAATTATGTTACAAAATAAGAAAGTATTCATTTCTTGTAACCCTCCTGTGACATTCCTATTTCATTTTCTTTTCCTTTCTCTTCTTCTGTTGATGATGATAATGGTAATTATGATAATAATGATAGAGATGATAACGTAGACGGTAACGAAGATGAAAATGATGATGAAAAGGAATATGAAAATTATAATGAAAATGATGATGAAAATGATGATGAAATTGATAATGAAAATGATGATGAAAATGATGATGAAATTGATAATGAAAATGACAGTGAAAATGATGATGAAAGTGATGAAAATGATGTGAAAATGATGATGAAAACAACAATGTAAATGAAAACCAAGATCAAAAAGACACAACAGAAAAATCTTAATAAAAAAACCAAGACGATAGCAACAATAACGAAAACGACAATGCAAACACTAACGAAGACGATAACGAAACGAACAATAACAACAAAACCGACCAAAAAAAAAAAAAAAGATAAATACCAAACAACTTCAAAACACCACTAACTTAACAAACCCAAATCACAAACCTACAATTCCATTAATTAACTTAGCTCCAGACACCCGCCAGTCTTAAGATGCCTTGAAGGAGTGAAGGAATTATAACAGCGCTAACTTAACTAACTTAACTTTCTTGTTCTTTAAAGTGGCAAGACAAGAAAAAATATGGGTCTCGAAGGTAAATTGGTGTGTTTAAGAGCACGGTAATGTGATGTGGCTAATGTGATGATGGTACTGGTGATGAGAGAGTGGTGTGGTGAGATTTCTGGTCGTGGATTTTATGAATATTGTAGTTTTTAAAAATGATGGTCTATATAACGTTCATATAGCTATCTGTGAAGAGGGAAGCAAGAAGGGAGGGAGGGAAGGAGGGAGAGGGAGAGGGAGAGGGAGAGGGAGAGAGGGAGAGAGAGAGAGAGGGAGAGAGAGGGAGAGGGAGAGAGAGGGAGAGGGGGAGAGAGGGGAGAGGGAGGGAGAGAGGGAGGGGGGGGGAGAGAGGGGGGGGAGGGAGGGGGGGAGGGAGAGAGAGAGAGAGAGAGAGAGAGAGAGAGAGAGAGAGAGAGAGAGAGAGAGAGAGAGAGAGAGAGAGAGAGAGAGAGGAGAGAGAGAGAGAGAGCGGGAGCAAGAGAGCGGGAGAGCGAGAGAGGAGAGAAACTATACATCCAAAACACGCATTTAAATCCATCTACATAAAAAAAAAAAAAAAATCAGACAGGAATTTCATCCACCTCCTACTTAAAAAGACCGTTGATGATAATCCCTCCCCACATCCACCCACCCACCCACCCCCCCTCAAACACCCGCCCACTCGCCCACTCGCCCTCGACACTTATTCAGAGGCATAGCACTACCACGGCGATTTAAATGCAGCCAGCCAGAGGAACGCGACTCGCATCCATCCACCCATCCATCCATCTGAGCGCATATCTCGAGTTCCCTTTTCAATTACGTCTCAAGACCCTTTAATCATCTGCCCTTCGAACTTGACTCTGGCTGACGGCGGTGAGCTTCCACGAAGAGGGCTTGCGACATAAACGAAAGTGGTGGTGGTGGAGGTGGGGGTGGAAGAGGGGGTGGAGGTGGGGGTGGAGGAGGTGGGGGTGGGGGTGGTGGTGGGGGTGGTGGGGGTGGTGGTGGAGGAGGTGGTGGAGGAGGAAGAGGAGGTGGAGGTGGAGGAGGTGGAGGTGGAGGTGGTGGAGGAGGAGGAGGAGGAGGAGGAGGAGGAAGAGGAGAAGGAGGAGGAAGAGGAGAAGGAGGAGGAGAAGAAGAAGAAGAAGAAGAAGAAGAAGAAGAAGAAGAAGAAGAAGAAGAAGAAGAAGAAGAAGAAGAAGAAGAAGAAGAAGGAGAAGAAGAAGAAGAAGAAGAAGAAGAGGAGGAGGAAGAGGAGGAGGAGGAAGAAGAGGAGGAGGAGGAGGAGGTACAGTGATGCAGCACGACATGTTGTTATTTCCGAACGTGTGTTATGCCGTGTTATCCTCTTCTGATTTTTACTTTTCTTCTTTTCGTGTGATTGTCAAATTTCTCGTTCTCTCTCCCGGTGCCATCTGAGGCGAGCGATGTTTATAAAACCGCCTCGCAAGATTATTTAGAGGGAGGGTTCGTTGACCGCCGTTGCTTCGGTTGCAATGCAAAAATTCTCACTTGCTGCACCAACAACCTCGCCCACCCGCCCGCTTGCTAACACACACACACGCGGGCGGCGACGGTCGTGGTGACGTCTCGAGCAATTGCATTCCCCCCCACCCCGTTTTCATGTGCGAATTAGTAAGAAAATGCACATTGCACATCCCTCGCAACATCGCCCCCGTTGCAACACTGCACAGGAGCTACTTACTAGGAGGGAAATTATTCCGATGGCCAGAGAACCAGCCCGAAGACCGAGGCAGCAGCAACAGCACTTCCTCAACAGCACCATCTCGAATAGAAATTTTCACTCGTCGCGCAGTCGAAATCAACGTCGCCGGACCAGCCAAATGGGGGACCACACGCTACCACCGAGAAATCCGAGCGTAGTACAACACACTACGAAGGTTCCACTACAACTAGAGCTGGCTTGAGTGCTGGGTTTGGCAGCAAAAGCAACCTGTGGCCTGGGCGGGCAAGGCGCGCAGCTGCCAGACGCACTCCTGAGGGGGCCCTCTCGTCTCAACACTCACTTGAGTTCTCTATTATCTCATTTATTTCATGGTGTTCTGAAGAGAGGGATTCATTCACTTGATACTTAGGGGTGTCTGTGGAGAAATTCGGGGGCGTGTTTATCGCCGATAATTTAATTTGCTTGAGAAAACGTGTATTTTCTTCAAAAAAGTTCAATTTTTTTCTCTATTCCGTGTCGTAATGCATCTGCGTAAATTGGCAGAATGATGTTAATAGAATACGACGCGGTAATAAAGATATATTGAGCAACAGGCTGAATTCTCTGCACGTGTAAATTAGCGCAATGGAATGATAACGGACTGATCAAGTTATTTTGCACTGCAGTCTCCGCTCAACACCGTGCAAGACTGGCGCCGTTTAAGTGTAATTCTCGTACAGCCAGAAATTTCATCTTGCTTTGGCGGTTCAGTAAATTAGGTTTTGCTTAGACTTTATTC
>BOPN01000249.1:421924-426924 GCA_017312705.2 Penaeus japonicus
ACAACATGAGGAGGAAGGTGTGGTACCAGCATCTGACTGATAGTAGTAGTAGTAGTAGTACGGTAATCATTGACACAATCATACAAAAGGCGTCACAGAACAGCCTACACCTATCATGATAAAGGAGCGCCATCACACAGACGCCATAAAGAGACAACAAAAGCATTGTTTTATTATTTTTTTACCATAGCCTTCATAAACCAATAAAAATGTCAATGTTCTTCACCTATATTCTTACCTGATAGTATATACGATACCAAGAATTCTTAGGACCCCCTCCAGGGGCTAATGTTTAATGTTACATGTGACACTTCCTGAAGTAGAAGTACTTCACTGCAGGAAAAAATAAAGTGAGACGAGGGATTACATACTACACAAACATACACTTTGCAGTCTGATATAAATGATACTATATAACAGGATTTCATAACAATTGTTTTCTGAGCCTAATTATAAAGCCGCAAATTATGAGCCAATTATCTATCTAATAATTGTAACTTAACCATACTAACTTTTAAGGCAGAATGTAATTTCCCTATTAATAATAGTGTTTGCTCATCCTTGATAATAAGAGTACAATACTTTTGTGTACATTAATTAAGTGGTATTTAGAAAAATCTAAAATTAGTACAAAGTTACATTAGAGGAATATTGTCTCTTAAAAATGACCACTGTGAAATCTCGTATAATCATCTCTAATGGATATAATTTAATATCATGACACAAATATTATGAGAGGTTACATATAATACTGGAAACAAAACAAAAACAGAGATAGCTACTCTCACAGTAGAAATATGAAAGAAGTTCGAACGAAACAATATGGAAATAGAAGGAAATGAAATTGATCACCAAATACCATCGTCTAGCATTTAAAAAGTTAGTTTAAGTTCAGCAAGCTGATTATCTGAACCGGATTTGATTACAAAGATAGTATACGTCACTGTAGTGTAACAAGAAAAGTATGTCATAAGCATGAGCTGATTTTTAAATAAATACACATACTAACCTCATGCAGCTATATTGACAGTGTTATCATCAGCTTCAGGAAGATGCAAATGAAAATATTCTTGCAATATACTTTGAGCTTAAGAGTAGCTAAGCATATTGTAATTTTCCTCACCCTCATCTTCAGAGTTTCAAATTGATTTCAAAGATGTGAACTTCTAACATGAAAAAAGAAAAGAAGTTTAGTTTGAATGATAAATCTCTTTATTCTATTGAATAAAAAAGGGAATAACGAATAATCTCTCATGTGTATAAACCTCATGTCATAATTATTTATGAAGATATGTCTCCGTTTTTTTTTGTTTGTTTATTTGTTTCCTCTAATCAATCGTATTCCGTTTAATTAAGAACCGTTTTGATTATCATTATTCGTCTGTATCTGTCACCTAACCTTGGAACTTTATTTCTAGTCTTCACAATAACATATATATTTTTTTTAGATAATTTATATAACCAGAGGAATGACTATAGAAAGAGAGAGTAAAAAAAAAAAAATCTAAGAGTCACATAGGTCTTCTCGCTTGCTTCCATTGATAAATTGCAATAATGAATGGTATACATGTTGCAAATTGAGTGTAATTATCTTTTACATTCTTTATGTGGTTGTTTCAAAGGATTATTTTTGTGTCAGTGACTTCATGATGAATAACTTTGAATGGCTGATTTCACTGGATATTGCACTTTCCTTGCAGATTGTTGTCTATCTCTTTGCAAGTTTAAAACCTTAAGGAAAAACTACAAACTTTTTTCTTCCCTTAAACCTACTATTCAAAATTTGTGAAAGGAAACTATATTGGAAATAAACATGACAAACTTCTTTAGTCATTTTATCGTAAAAGCCAATCATGATTTTGAATCTCAATAAAACTGGAAAAAATCACTGTTATTGTACAAGTTGATGTACATTCACTTGCACACCTACATGCAGTAATCACACGATTTTTCATACACATGCATATATACATTCACATGCACTTGCACACACACACACTCACACACACACACACACTAACACACACACACACACACACATACACGCACACGCACACACACATACGCACACGAACACACATACACACACACACACACACACACACACACACACACACACACACACACACACACACACACACACACACACACACACACACACACACACACACACACGTATAATACATTCCTAGCCTTGACTTTTACACAGGATGAAATAATATCTATGCATATAATACAAATAGAAAATTGTCCTTTGTTTATGTAACTCTTCAATGATTAAATGAAAACATTTCTAATATATGACTGAATTTTCCTATGAATAATTCTTACACGTAAGAATTCAGGGTTTATTATTTTCCTCTTTTTTTTTCCTTTCTTTTCTTTAAAGCTAAAATCCTAAATAACAAATCTCACAGTGATAACATACCTTTTTTTTTTTTATTGAAGACACCTTCCTATCTTAACAGATACCCTGAATAAGTGTATGTCTTCCAAATACCAAAATCCTTTTCTTCCTTCTTCTGAAACGGGTAAAGCTAAGGATTCTTAACTAAAAATTTTGATTCATGGGATCTTAATCCTTAAATAGACTCCCAACGTGACCATTAGCACTTCCTCTAATATCTTATTGTATATTTACACACTTCACAAATGTTCTCCAATATATATACAGCTCTGGAATACAACCGTTATATAAAATTACAAATAAGCAAAAATCTTATTTGCAAAAATAAAATTTAATATTTGAAAATATAATATTAGGAATCATAATGGTTTAAATTATATTAGGATATACACGTGTATACAGTATCACACTATATACCAACATATATTACACTCCAGATAGGACAAAACAGAGACAAAATGTGTAAGTATATCAACACTGATCCATTAAGATAACTTATGACAGACAACTTACAACTGTCATCCTCTATACACAATCAAGAGGATTCTGTACATCCATGCATTAATGCTGACAACATATCCACTGCTGTGTTAAATACCATCTTTAGATGTTTAAGAACTATGTACTCTTTTTTTGTTGTAAAACTCTTAATTAATATCTTTTTTTTTTACACTTCATTCTGAAAGAAGCACATTCATAACGAATAGGACTCGACTCAAATGAACTTCGTATTTTCTGTAAATTTAACGAATTTTCATTTTTATGGGTATCAGTTATTCACAAAACCTGAAGAGCAAGTTTCAGTACAAACGAGACAAACCTCAGATCCAATTTGAATCACATGTGAATGGCAAAACAGAAATCCCTTATGTATTCTGTCTCATAGGATTGTTCATCACTTGACCAGAACATAACCATGCATTACACTTGGAAAAACACTTATTAGCTAAAGCTACATGCTTATGCTGTGTGACCTCATACAAAAAATCTATTTTCTTATTAATCTTAAGAAAAGCATTTGTCTGGTATATCGCATACAATGTACAATCAGTTGAAAGCATTCTCTGGAACATCACAAATTATTTATAATCATTTAACGTATTTTGTTGTACACCACACATGATTTACAATCAGTATCAAGTCTTGTCACAACTCCCTTTAAGGCATTTTTTTTTTCTTCTTCTTCAAAATTACTCCAATTCAGTAAGAAACAATGAGAGTTCAGATATATGTATTGGGTATAAAGGGTATAATATTGAGCAGTTACACTTGACGTGAACACCCAACATCTTAACCGGGAGATGTGCAAATACTTAGTGTCACTTTCTGTGGATATGCTCTCCATACTGACATCAGACAGTACTCTTCTACACTTTGTGCCAGAGCAAGCTGATATGTGTCTTTCGAAGTTTTCTTTCCCCTTTCAGCATTTACAAGGACCTTTGAACTCCCAGTGATGCAACGATATGCCAGAGTTATGGATGTATATATATATATATATATGAGGTCAAAGGAGGTCACTTGTGTTTCTTTCTCCGGAGGTCCTCAGTCCTAACAATGGCCCTTCTTGCACTCAGACATTCACCGGGTTTAACTTTACTGACTTCGTTTTCACTTCTTAAAATTGTACGACTAGTGATAACTATACATGCTTTTTCTTTCCTTTGTCTGTACAGTCTCCCTCATCAAGTACAACCAGACTCTTTTAGCAAAGTTTGTCTGGTAAGTCACTTGAACCTTCTTTGTGTCAGACAAGTATGACCCTGTCACCTTCAATCACTATCCTTCTTAACCTTGCAATCATGCAAACAGCTGCTGGTCCCTGTAGACTGAATTATATTTTCAATACACGCATTTTGGTATTTTGCAGCCGATTCCTTGGAATGAGCATACGCACCCTAAAATTTCTGGTCCACCTTCCTTTTAATTTCAAGTGCCACTGATCTCGTACCTGTCAATAAATAAATAAATAAGTAAATAACAATAAATGTATGTGATACGTGAATGTGCTTATTTCTAATATATTTTTTTTATGGGTGAGCTGTTGTTTCTTTTTTGGTACAAACATCACAAAGTAAGGAGATGCAATTAGCTTTAAATATGAGAAACAAGTATTACATGTATTACTTTGCTGCTGTTTAAGACAAAAACTATCTTTGTTATTATTCACTTATCTGTAAAGTTGGGTGAGATTAGTTACCCAAGATCTCATATCAAAAAGGTGTTATCTTAAGCATAATGAAATCCATTTCCATTAAACTAAGGCGGAACTACCTAAAGCAAATATCATTAATGTACATTCCATTGAAAGAAGGTAATAAAATCTCCTTAATTAAAGATCATTATGCATACTAGTTTTGGTGACCTGTTGAGATGGTTTGTTAAACAATAGGGTATACAGTTTCTTTACAGATATTATTTACATATATTCTTTATTCTTTATCTATCTATCTATCTATCTACCTATCTATCTATTTATTAATTAATTTGTTTATTTATCTATTTATTTACTTATTCATTTATTTATTTTATTTATTCATTTTTTCTTTACAGATATTCTTTACAGTTTCTTTACAGATATCTAGTATTGCAT
>BOPN01000249.1:431924-436924 GCA_017312705.2 Penaeus japonicus
TGGTTATTATTTCATATTGTACGTTTTGAGTTTAGTCGTTGTCGTCAGTATTCATCATTTGTCTCAAATCAGCTGCTTGCTCACTCGCTCTCTCTTTCGCGCACACACACACACACACACACACACACACACACACACACACACACACACACACGCACACACTGCAAACAAGATGCTAAGTCGATAGTCGAAAGTGTATATTTTTTTTTCATGCGTCACATAATGATAATTTGTATAATAAATTAAATTTACATGGTAATACCCAAACATATGAATACTGGAAAGAAATATGATTTGGCAAAACTGTACTTAATGTCTAACCAAATATTATGCAAAACAAAGGAAACAGTCAAAATGGAAATTATAAATCCAAGAATGTATAAAGCATACAATCACATATGAAACTGGATGGAAGGACAAATTGAATTAAATGATCTGATTTCATCTAATAATCATTCATTATAGAAAGTCTTGAATAACTTGGGCAATAATTACAATGGAGGGATATTCATCATAAAATGATCCTTACCTGGTAAAAGAAACTGAATTGGGTATCGTGTAATGGTACCTGGCAAGCTGTGGTACCTGGAAAGTGCTGTCCTAAGGGGAAATACTGGAATACAAATAAAAGATTTTTGATGACAGAGATGATAACAAGTAACAAGAAGAGAATGAATGAATGAATAAAAAAAAAAAAAAACAAGTTCAAATCATCCAAGGAAAACGAAAGTCTCATAATAAATAAATAGAATCAAAGAAGTAATTAAGGAGAACTTGACATGACCATGGAATAATAACAACGTGACGGAAGAAAGTGATAAGAAACAACCATAAATAAGAGACGTTTATGGTCACTAAAATGTCGTGATGAATATTTTATAGTCCGACAGAAAGATGAAACGTGAAGATACTAATTCATCTAAAAGAAGAAGAACAAGAAGAATAAAAAAACAAGAACAATAACAGCAACAACTCATTGAGGAAACAGTCGGTGACGAAAAATTGTCACTGGAAAATCTTCACTCACTGTAACATCATTTCTAAATGAAAGATAAATCTACAGAAACAGGTCGAGTTCGGAAGGGAAGATGCCTAGGAAAGCCTAGATAACAAGGGAAACGAAGAAGAGAGGCGAGCAGTCAAAGCAAGGAAATAATACTGAGCTGGCTGAAAGGTAAGAGGTCAGAATGTTAACAAGCAAAGCTGTTATAAAAAAAAAGAGGAGGAGGAGGAGGAAGCCGAGGTCAAAAAGATCACAGACAGGAAATGGAAGAGAGAGAGAAAAAAAAGAGAGTCAGGATATCGAAAGCCACAAAGGAGAATCAAAAGCCACTACTGCCTTTCATACATGTTGATTCTTGGGAGTAATTAAAGCATCATATAGAAAAAAATAAAAGCCGGTTGTCATCATCACTAGTTCGAAACAAAAAAAAAACAAGGACAGACAGCTTGGAAGTAATATGCACATGGACTGAATGACCTCAGAAAGTCACAAAACCCAAACTATTGAGCTAAATAAACCCAATAAACTTCAGACAACAGCAAGAAGTACTGAATGGCGATCCAAAGGAAACAAAAGTAACCCTTATGAACATACCATAGAGTTGCCACGAAGGATGTTAATCTGAGGGTGTGGTTGAGCCTGCATTGGTTGGCTGTTAGAGGCCTGCTGGTTGATAGGTGGTTGCTGCTTGATGGGTTGAGGGTGGTGCTGAAGGGGGGGCTGAACTTGGCTCATGGGTGGGGGCGGGGGCTGGGCCATGGGCTGCTGATGGGCCAAGGGGGCCTGGTGGTTGATAGCACTTTGATAGTTCATGGCAGTCGGTTGGGGCATGGGTGGCGGCTGAGAGATCGGTGGCGGTGCAGGGGGGCTGGCCTGCTCGGGGGGTGCGGGGAGGGGGGGCTGAAAGGGAAAAGACACGACTATTATCAAGTCTAAGGCTGTTGGCATTCCCGAGACTCTCTGGGTCTGATTTCAGACGAGGAGGAGCCAACCCGTAAAAAATAAGATAATCTTTATGCGAATTATTTATTTGTACAAGTTGGGAATTATTTATTTGGTTAATTAGATGATTTTATGGATATATTTCCTACACAAGAGTGTTTTCCAGGTATCATAGACGGGCAGAGTGCAATCATTAGAACAAAAATATTCTTAGCACAAGAATTGAGTTATAAGACACGGTTAAATACACATAGAAACCTCACTCAAAATTGGAAACCCCAAAATGAGAATTCAAGTAAGAAAAAGTAAGAAGTGAAGAAAGAACACGTATAAAGATAGACGAAAGAAATAAGATAAGACACAAGATAAGATATACCGTAGAAATTTCTTTCTGATTATTAATGTCAATGTAGTTAGTACAGCAATTCGGTGATGATGTTTGTTGCCTTTTTTTGTTTGTTTTTTGTTTTCATACCAGCTTGAAACTTACGGGTAAATTTGATGGTAATTATTCTTTTACATCATTTTCTAAGTATAGCTTCAAGCTTGACTGGATTTAGGTCAATCCACTTTCTGCAGTAATCATATCGGTTAACAAGATTTATAGTACTTATGCCATACAGAAATGTTATCCATTTTAATTCTCTATACACTATCACACGCACACGCAAACGTGCTTGTATATATATATATATATATATATATATATATATATATATATATATATATATATATGAATACATATACATATATATATATATATATATATATATATATATATATATATATATATATATATATATATGTATATACATATATATATACATACATATATATATATATATATATATATATATATATATGTATATATATATATATATATATATATATATATATATATATATATATATATATATATATATTAATATATACATATATATATATATATATATATATATACACATATATATATATATATATACATATATATATATATATATATATATATATATATATACATATATATATATATATATATATATATATATATATATATATATATATATATATATATATATATATATATATATATATATATATATATATATATATATGTATATATATATATATATATATATATATATATATATACATATATACATATATATATATATATATATATATATATATATACATATATATATATATATATATAGATAGATAGATAGATAGATAGAGAGAGAGAGTAAACATTCACAATATATATATCTATATCTATATATATAAAGAGAGAGAAATAGATACGAACAGACACACACATATATGTCTGTATGTATATACATATGTGTGTGTGTATGTGTGTATAACGCATTTTAATATAGAAATACAAATCTTACCTACCAGAATATCCCGGCTCCTAACCATTACACCACAACGACCCACTAAAAGGATTGTCTAACCAGATGCCTTACATCCATCATGGAAGTTACCTATATACTCTTAGCAGAACAGTGACAATCCCCGTGGGCACTCAGCGGGAATGAATTAGAAATTCGTCTCACAAATCAGGGTACCGAGGTTATATCAATGTAGAATGCATTACTGCATTCTACCATCTTTAATATATATATATATATACATAAGTATATACTGTATATGTATATATATATATATATATATATATATACATATATACATAAATATATACTGTATATATATGTATACATATATATATATATATATATATATATATATATATATATATACACACACACACACACACACACATAAACCAAACAATAACGTTAAACACAACAACAACATTAAACCACGTCAAATGATACCCACAGGAACAACAAAATCACAGTTTCTGGTCAAACAAACATGCTTATACAACACTGTTCACGAAACTAATCTATTATCGTGAAACTATTCTAAATCCTCTACGTATCTATCAGTGCACATTTACATAGCACAGCAAACCATATGGAAAATGCAGTATACAATACACCAAACAGAAAATCAATTTGGATTTTTTTTATTTTTTTATTTTACTCAACTTAGGATGAAAAGATAAAGAATATTAGTTAAGTGAAGAAAAATATCAACAACTTTATCATTGCACTAATCAGGTATTCAAGCTGAATATGCTTGATTTAATTAAGAACCGTCGGGAAAGGAACAGATAAAACAGAAATTTATTCGAAGAAATTAGAAAAAAGAAAAGAAAATATGCATGTGACGCAACACCAACGCAGCAACACAGCGAAAGCACAACGACTATTTCCAAAAGCCCGAAAAAAAGTAAAAAAAAAGTAAAAAAAATAGTTTCAAAGCAGGTTCGCCGATCCCGGAGGTGAATGAAGCTTCGAGGCAAAACGAAGCTGAGTGAAACGAAGCTAGTGTTAGTCACGTTACTTACGGGCGGTGTTGTGGGCGGGGGTGGGTAGTGGGCGGGGTCTGTTAGCTCGGGGGGCGGGGCCGGGAAGTCTCCGCCCACAGGAACTGAGTCTGAATCCGGGAAGCTGAGGTCCTGTGGAGGGGGTTGTTCCTCCTGCTTCAACTCCTCCTGTTAGAGGGGGCGGGGTCAAGGTGGCACTACTGCGCGCGGGGTTATACAGGCGGGGTGCTTAGGGCCGCGATTTTTTTATTTTTTTTATTTTTATTATTATTTTTTTTTTATAAATACATATATATGAATGTGTGTGCGTATGTATGTGTAGCTGTGTGTGTTTGTGTTTGAGTGTGTGTGGCTGTATGTGTGTGTGTGGCTGTATGTGTGTGTTTGTGTTTGAGTGTGTGTGTGTGTCTGTGTGTGTGTGTGTGTGTGTGTATGTGTGTTTGTGTGTGTTTGAGTGTTTGTGTGTATGTGCTGACATGAAAAAAACAAAATCTTGCGCTTTATTTCTATACAAAAATACAACAAAAAGACAGGGTACAGAAAATAGGTTCATTTAGAGACGTGGCATTAAGTTCAAAGTCCTCTGGCACTTTGAGTTTAACCAGAAGATGAATTCCGTGAATGTTTTGCCTCGTCTTACAATAAACCCATTTT
>BOPN01000249.1:441924-446924 GCA_017312705.2 Penaeus japonicus
TGATGCAATCAATATAAATTATGTGTGCAATAACTTCCAACATACTAAACCTCAACAACCCAATGCAACATTACGTTTTCCAGTCTCATTCCAGTGCAGAAACCCTTAATGCAAGTGCCTGCAATATCTAGGAAACATTGCCATGGTAACGCCACCCAAACAAAAATTCTTTTCCCTTTTACGGACCAAGTGAGAGCGATTCAAAGCAATTAATATGTTGCTTGAAAAGGCAAGCAATTTCTTTATTTATTTATGTCTTCCCGGTTCTAGTCCAATTTCATCTAACTCTGTATATTCTCTCGGAAAATTCTCTAATGGTGTTTTTCTTCACTGACTGCGGTTTAAAAGCTGCCTTTAAAGTTGGGCGCCATGCTTTTCTTTCTTCTTTTCTCTGCAAAGTAAGATGGCTTTAACATGTCTCTGGTTACGTATGCATACATGCCTCGTATATATGAATATGTGTTTACATCACACGCACAAACACACACACACACACACACACACACACACACACACACACACACACACACACACACGCATGCACGCACACACAAACACACACACACACACACACGCACACATACTCACACACACACGCACACACACACGCACGCGCGCACACACACACACACACACACAAACAAACACCAACATATATACATACATATGTAAGTATATATACATACATATATATACATATATATATATATATATATATATATATATATATATATATATATATATATACATATATACATATTACATTTTAGTATAAATTCTGAATAGGAGATGTAATTCCACTAGAAATGGCTTTATCTCGTTATACAAAAGCAAAACAAAAGCAAATCTGTGCATTGTAGCTGCGGATCGTTTGTCATGATGACATGGTATTCGATGCAGCGGGAATTACGTTCATTGTGCAATATGAAAACTGGGAAATAAAAGCAAAGATTTCAGAGTGTCATGAAGTGATATCAGGGTTCGATAGTTTGTCACTGTTAATGGCAGTGCATGATGGTGGTGGTTGTTGAATTGAGAGTGGAAGTGAGTGGAGAGTGGAAGTGAGTGGAGAGTGTAGGTGAATTGAGAGTGGAAGTGAATTGAGAGTGGAAGTGAGTGGAGTCTACATGATTTGAGAGTGGATGTGAGTGGAGAGTGTACGTGAATTGAGAGTGGAGAGTGTAAATAAAACGTGTAAATGAATTGAACGTGTAAGTGGGTAAACAGTGTAAGTAAATAGGAAATGTAAGTGATTAGACAGTGTAAGTGGGTATAATGTGTAAGTGAATAGACATTATACGTGAAGAGACAGTGAAAAACTTCATCTGTGTTGTAATGAGTAAATTCTATTAAATCTTAATGCACTGTAGAGAGAATATATTATTGAAATATCGATACGCCATTCTGAAAGAAGAAGAAGAAGAAGAAGAAAAGAAGAAGAAGAAGAAGAAATATCATAACTATTTTGCAATTGCATGTTTAGAAGTTTCCACTGCATGACCTTTAGTTGTTTTCATTTCTTCAACCTTTTTGGTCTGTCTCTCCTTGTCTCCTGTATCCTCCACCATTCTCTCTTTCTTTGTCTATCTCTCTCTATCCACCTCTCCTCTTCTCCCTCTTTCTCTCTCTCTCTCACTCTTACTCTTTTATCTATTCCTCCATCTATCTCTCTTTCTCACTCTATCCATTTCTATATATATATATATCTTCTTCCTCTTTCTCCTGACCTCCCTCTTTCTCTCTATCAATTTCATCACCCATCTCGCTTCTTCTCCCTTTTACTCTTTCTATCTCTCACTTTTTCATCTCTCCGTCTACCTCTCTTCTTATCCCTCTTTCTCACTCTTCCTCTTTTTCTCCATCTTTCTCCCTCTTCCTCTTTTTCTCCCTCTTTCTCTCTTTTCCTCTTGTTCTCCCTCTTTCTCTCTCTTCCTCTTTTTCTCCCTCTTTCTCTCTCTTCCTCTTTTTCTCCCTCTTTCTCTCTCTTCCTCTTTTTCTCCCTCTTTCTCTCTCTTCCTCTCTTCTTCCCTCTTCTTTTTTTGCACTTTCTCTCTCCAACATTTACCAGCGTGTGCCTTCCTCCCTTCCGCGCTGGTCTTTCCATTTCTCGACGCCGAGCTCTCTCTCAGATCTCATTCCGCAGCGAAAACGTGACCGCCATCCGTGTCCAGCCGGTTGCGACACCCAGAGCCATCTACCGGAAGCGCGTGACACTAATTCGGCATCACATTGTAGACCCTCAAGAGACGACTTCGAGGTGAGGCGAGCGAGATCGAGCCGGGAGACGGACCGAGCAAATTGTCTTTACCCAATAATCCGAGAACTAATTTCCTTCGAGGCGGATGGGAGGGGAGGGTGGGAGGGAGGGAGAGGGAGAGGGAAGAGGAGGATGGGAGGAAGAGGGGAGGTGGGGAGGGAGGAGAAGAGGGAGGGTGGGGAGGGAGGAGAAGAGGAAGAGAGGAGGGTGGGGAGGGAGAGGAGGAGGGGAGGGAGAGGAAAGAGAGGAGAAGGGAGAGCGAGAAGGAGAGGAGAGAGGGAGGGAGTGGGAGGGAGAAGAGGGGAGGAGGTGGGAGGGAGAGGAGAGAAAGGAGGGAGGTGGGAGGGAGAGAAGGAAGAGGGGAGGGTGGGGAGGGAGAAGAAGAGAGGAGAAGTGGGAGAGGGAAGAGAGGAGGGTGGGAGGGAGAGGAAAGGAGGAGGGTGGGAGGGAGGAGAAGAGGAGAGGGTGGGAGGGACAGGAAGAGGGGAAGGTGGGAGGGAGAGGAAGAGGGGAGGGTGGGAGGGAGAGGAAGAGGGGAGGGTGGGAGGGACAGGAAGAGGGGAGGGTGGGAGGGAGAGGAATGGAGGAGGGTGGGAGGGGCAAGGAAGAGGGGAGGGTGGGAGGGAGGGAGAGGAAGAGGGAAGGGTGGGAGGGAGAGGGAGAGGGGAGGGTGGGAGGGAGGAGAAGAGGGGAGGGTGGGAGGGAGAGGGAGAGGGGAGGGTGGGAGGGAGGAGAAGAGGGGAGGGTGGGAGGGAGGAGAAGAGGAGAAGGTGGGAGGGAGAGGACGAGGGCGAGGGGAGGGTGGGAGGGTGGGAAGGGGATAAGGGGGGGGAAAGGGGAAAGCAGCTGGAACACTGGAGGTTGGAGGGTGGGAAGAGGGAAGGGGAGTATAAGATGGCTGATTTGGCACATGAATTATCATAGGAAGTCAGTCGTGTCCTGTTTCCCCTCGAGGAATTTGGCAATCGTGCAAATTGATAGTCTATGCAAGATATGCAAGATATCGTGATCAAAACAAAATAAAATACAAACACATAAAAAAAAGACTCAAACGACACATCAAGATTCTAGATATGTCTCCAATTACAACAATAATAAAAAATTCTCCTTAAGATTAACCTTCTTCTATTCTTTGGATCAAATCCTCTTTCCATCTCCTGACATCTATCATTTTGGCAAATGGATTCCAGACAGTCACTTGTCTCTCGTATCTGTCGAGCTTCCGTTAGTCACTTGTTTTTCGTCTTTTATGGTTTACGCCATGTCGCTTTTTTGCCTCTCTGTCTGTTTCTTTGCCTGGATGTGAATTAGATTGAAGTGTCGCATGTCTCTAAATTACGTATATTTATGCCGTAATTCAATTCAACGGCGAAGTCTCATTTATTTTTTTATTATTATTTTTTTTGGGTGTTGTTTCATATATTTTTGTTGTTGCTCTTATTGTATTTGAGGAGGGGGAGGAGGAGGAGGAGGAGTAAGGGAGGGAAGGAGGAGGAGGAGGAGGAGGAGTAAGGGAAGGAGGAGGTTGAGGAGGAGAAGGAGGAGGAGGAGGAGAAGGAGGAGGAGAAAGGGAAGGAGAAGGTTGACGAGGGAGAGGAGGAGGAGGCGGAAGAAGAAGAGTAAGAGGAGTAAGAAGAAAATGAAGAAGAAGAGAAAGAGGCGGAGTGGGAGAAAGAAGACGAAGATGTAGAAAGAGAAAATTAAGAAAAGGAAGAAGAGGAGAAGGAGGCGGAATAGGAGAAAGAAGAAGAAAAAAGGTAAGAAGAAAAGATAGAAGAAGAGGAGCGGCGAGAACCAGAGGGGAAGAGAGAAAGGGCGTGGGTGGGAGGGGGGGTAGGGGAGGACGGGGAGGATGAAGGATAAGAGGAGCAGCATCACTCGGCATCATTTACGAGATGCTCTGAGCGTGGAAGGCCTCGGAAGAACCAGCATCCCCTCCCCCCTCTCTCTCTCCTCCTCCTCCTCCCAACCCTTCCCCCATACCCCCTCCTCTTCCTCCCCCCTCCCCCCCCCCCACCCCCCCCCCCTCCTCCCCCCTCCCCCCCCCCCCCCCCCGACGCGCGAGTAAACGGTGTACCTCGTGTTCCTTTGTACCTGGATGCCTACTTCGCCACCATCGAGCCCTCTGCCTGAGCGAATCTCTTTGAATTCCGTTTTTTTCTTTTTTCTTTTCTTTATCTTTCGTTTATTTTAGGGGGAGAAGGGGGGATTTTTTTCCCTTTTTTTTCTTTCTCTCTCTCTTTTTTTTATAGGTATTATGGTGGTGGTGATGATGATAATGATAATGATGATGATGATGATGATTATGATGATAATGATAATGATGATGATGATGATAATAATGATGATTATGATGATGGTGATGACGATGATAATGATGATAGTAATGCTGATAACAATAACGATAACAAAACGATGTCAAAAGCAACAATAACAACACTACCATTTCAAACAAAGATAACCCTCCTCCTAACAAGAGTAATAACAACAAAGCTAACAATGCTAATAAAACAACACAGCCACGCCAGCATAGCGCAAAGGCTTACTCTCCCACCAGCGCCAGCTTCGGCATCAGCATGCATCACCTCTTCCTTCTTGCATACGTCATCTGCACAGGAAAGACACTGGTTAAAGAGGCACGCGCACGGCTCTCTCTCTCTCTCTTTCTGTCTCTGTCTCTCTCTTTCTATTTTATTTTCTCTCTATTTCTCTGTCTCTCTCTTTTTCTCTGTTTCAGTCTCTC